>VZTY01031774.1:0-12672 GCA_013400935.1 Turnix velox | reverse complement strand
TTCTTTTCCTTTTCCTTTTCTCTTTTCTTTTTCCTTTTCTCTTTCCTTTCCTTTCTTTCCTTTTCTTCTCTTTTCTCTTGCTAGAGTTCTACTTCTAACTATCCAAGACCAGAGAGGTGAGGCTCTGGCTCTACCATGTGTTCAACTATCTGCCATCTATTCTTTTTCCTGGTCATCTCCTGAAGAGAACTTGCATCAGAAAGCCAGAAGAGCAGCTTCCATCCTTTTCTCCTTATTTTCTATTTGACTTTCATGTGGTTTTTTGATGAAAATTAGCTCCTTCTTGTCTTCCCCTTCAATAACTGATACAGGTTGGACTTCCTCTTGGATTTGGTGATGATGTTGACTTGAGAAGTTTCATGATGCGTTTTCATAATTAAAAGGATGGAAAAACCCTACCTCAGCACTACAGGAACTATAGTTGTTGAGGGTTTTTTTAAATTTTCTGGGAAGCAGTGGGGATATGTGCTGTGGATATCAAAACTACATGGGGAATGTTTTATTTTCTTTCTATTTTTTTCCCCTGCAGGAACCAAGTGAGAGCAACTGAAGTGAAAAAAATAGCCCTGACTCATTTACTGACCTGAAGTAGATGCAGTGGAAGACAACATCTTCCCAAGTGGGACTATTTAGCATCTCGTGCTCAGCATTTTTTTTGAGTAATATGAAGATTTAGCAATGAAAAAGAGAATTTAAGATCATCTGGGCATTTGCATCCCAGGGTTTACCACGCTGTGAGTATAGTTTGTATGTTTTCCATGTCCCTTTCTTTGTTTCATCTTTCTCTTGAGAAAAAGTGAGCACTCTTCAGGTATTTTTCAGAATAATTCTCTAATGTATTTCCTGCTAATTATGTTTTCTCTCTTTCTTATTGATTTGACAACACTTGCTGTTGACCTTCCTGCTGCTTGTCCATTTTAAATCTGTCCAAGGCTCCATTAACTGTTGATTTTTATAATCCTAGTTTTGTCTGAATGTTGTTAATTGTTCTTATTTTCTTAATTATTCTTATTATCTTGTCTTTTCTGATTTAATTAATTGTAACTGAAAAACATGCTCTGTCTTACTGTAATTTTTTCTAACTCTGGTGGCTGGGGAGAGAGTGTTCACACATCAAGTTGAGTTGGGGCAACTATTGATATTATTTTTTGATGGAATATTTCAGATTACCTTGCTAGTCCTACAAGAAGAACTTGTGTTTATCACCTTAAATGCATTTATAATTTGAATTTTAATGATTTCTGTGTTTCCACTCTTTTTTTTCATTAAAAAATTACTTAGTGAGAAACTTTCTTCTCTTGGCAGAGCATCTCTGGGGGTTCCTTAAGCCTGTGCTGAGAGTACCACCTGCATGTGGGATTTCTTCTGTGGAAAAACTTGGAAAAACTCATTTTGTTTAAATTCTCCATCATCTGATCAAAGCAAATTTGGATGTTTTCTTAGTGCATGAACACTGTGAAATTGCTGCTTAACAATATCAGCCAATTAGCAGCTCTTTAATCTCCTAGATGGTTTATTAAGATGCTGTGACATGATGACAGGCCACCACACCAATTAGGTGGCCTCTGGATAAATAGAAAATTGCTCTTGTTTGACAAATAATTGAAGTTAGAGAAGTGAGGACTAAAGAACCTGGAAACAAACTCATTCAAGCAAGGATCCTTCAAAGAGGAGCTCAGGTAAGTGGCAATGGGAGAGAAGACCTTCCACCTTTCTGTAATAAATCAGGGAATTTATTGAGTGGAAGGGTTGAACTCACTTTTTAAAAGCTTTAAATGAGTGTAAGGTTCAAAGCAGCAGTTCCTGAACCTCACTTTATGCCCACTGAGGTTGGGTTTTTCTGGGTTGCTGGTGTTTAGTCAGCTTGAAAAACAACCAACCTGCATGCACAAGATGACTTTTCCCCTCAGAACTCTGTGTTTCTGTGCATAACCCCATCTCTTTAAAAAAAAAAGAGAAATTCAGGAGCATCAAGAAGAATGGGAAGGATATAGAAAGCTTTAATTGATGATAGTAATTTATTCCATATTTAAATCAGCTCCATAAAGGGTTTACTTAAAGGTTATCAAAGTAGCAGAGAGGACTTTATACTGGTTTAAGGCGAAGACAATACGCAAACTGTATTATTAGAAATTACTATAAATTAATTAGTATTAAAAATAGAGAAATTAGTATTAAAAATGGAGAAAAAGTGGTGGAAGGTAATCACAAAAAAACCTTTGCAAAGCGAATTCAGTGAATTTCAGTCTTCTTTATAGAATCATAGAAATAAAATCATAGAATACTTTGTGTTGGAGGAGACCTTAAAGATCCAGTTCCAACTCCTGACAATCTTTGGAATATAAAAATGTTGCCTAAACTGGGAAATAAAGTGAGGATGATTCTGGATGCCTAGTAAAAAAGGAAGATTTTTCTATCTACTGAGAGGGCAGTTGAAATTCTGAGTTCTCAGCTGAGAGACTTGAGGAAAGCAGAAGTTACCCACAGAAGAACAAGAAATATGAGAGATTGATGGCTTGATGTGTAAAGAAATAGTGAGGGAGCTAAATAGCTATTGCTTTCAAATGTAAATGATAGATGCCAAAAATTCAAGGAGCTTTTCTAAAGTGATGATTGATTGAATAGAATGGGAAGAATTATTACCTGCTGGGTAGCAGTAATTTTGTATGAGGTCAGCAGGATGTGGCCATAGCTCATCTTTCACAGCTGGGGGGTAGCTCGTGTTCACTAGAAAAAAAAGTAGAAATCTCAGTTGGGTAATTACAGATTCATCTGTCTGAGGAGGAAAGTTTATATCATTGTCTTAAGTCTGTGAGGAAAATTGAGGAGAAAGTGAAAAGTGCTGAAGTCAGAAGTAACTGCCATTAAACTTTCTCTGACAGCTTAAAGAGTTGATGAATGAAGGATGCACAAAAGTATCTGTGTGTTCTTTTGGTGTTACACTGTCAAATGAAGCCATAAAAGACCTGATTTTCTGTGTGGCTGATGAGATCTTAGTTAATCCACCAGGAGTGGGGGGTACATGTCTGTCTAACAGGGATTTTTTTTCAATTTTCTCTTTTATGACTCTGTGTATACCACAGTAAAACATTCGGGACAGCAACTCAGGTCAAAACCTACCTAGTCTTAGCCCAGAATTATCTAAGATTTAGAATAATAGAATAGTTTGGGTTGGAAGGGACCTTAAAGTTCATCTAGTCCCAAACCCCCTGCCATGGGGGCAGGAGTTTTGTCTCTGCTCTCTGCTTTAATTCTGCATTCCTGTGCTAAAATCAGCATTATTGGTAACTTTGCCTCATCCTGGTCTCATTCTGCTTCTCTGCGTGAGTTTGCTTTGTGCTGACTGCCCCAACTAGCCAAGTGTCCACCTTTAGGACACTTTTAGGAGAAGGAATACCTCCTATAAATGTGGAAAAGGTTGAATTTAACCTTGTAAACCTGTGGTGTGCAGAAAAATCTCAGGTTTAATGCTTGCTGTCATAATCCATGTGAGATGAGACAATGGCAAATAAGAGGAATAGACTCCTTGGTCACTAATGTTTCCTTATTTTATGGATTCTCTTCCCTACATGTCCCTTTGAAAGACAGAGTATGGGATCACAAAGCTCTTGAGATGTGATTGCTTCCTCCTTTTCCCCTGACTTTAGATACCTCACCCCTGAGTGGGTTCTGTTCCCTGTTTTCAAGCTTTCCTCTTCTTCTGTAGCATCAAAATCTCCTGGTACTTCTTGAAGAAGTATCTAGAGACGCATCCACCTCATCCAGTGGAAAACCTGAGTCTGAATTCCTGGAGAAACCCATAATCATCTCCATTTCTTAGCTGGATCCACATTAAAACTAAGTTGGTTTCTTTCCATGCTTTCTTTCTCTTGTGGGTAAACTCAAAGTGCATGACATTAGAGGGGAAAATGTGAAATACAACCAAGAAATGGTTCTCAGATTATTCAGTATTCCTTCCCAATCTCTGCTCTCCATTTTCAGTCAATCACAGACCCATATAATAAGCTATTTGTCACCACAGCTATCTCTATGCATAAAAGATAAGTGGGTAGTGAATATGGGCTTTTTTAACAATGTTCTGAGTGTTGCCAGTGATCTATTATTTTCTTTTATCTCTTCTGTGTGTCTCTGTATCAGGGGAGTGTCACTGGGTGTGGAACAGAAGGGATTTTAATCAAGTGCTGGGAAAATGAGACATTACACTAGGACAAGAATAGCTGCTTGATGGAAACTCCCCTTTAAAAATCTAATTCTTCAGTGTTCTGGGTTTGTTGGCAAGCACTGAATAAAAATGATACTAAAAAATAGCTTAACTCTGGGTATTTGGGGGTGTCAGTAGATGAAAAACTCAACATGAGGCAACAGTGTGTGCTTGGAGCCCAGAAGGACAACCCAGTCCTGGGCTGCATCAAGAGAAGTTTGGCCAGAAGGTCAAGGGAGGGGATTTTGCCTCTCTACTGGGCTCTGGTGAGACCCCATCTGGAGTTACTGTGTCCAGTTCTGGAGCCCTCAACAGATGAAGGACATTGAGATGTTGGAGCCAGGTCCAGAGGAGGCCACAAAGATGATCAAAGGTCTGGAGTCCCAAAGGCTGGGGTAGGACTTTTGAATAGGGTCCAGGATGGCAGGACGAGGAGGAATGGATGTAAATTGGAAAAGGGGAAATTTAGGGTGGAGATAAAAAAGAAATTCTTTGCTGTGAGGGTGGTGAGACCCTGGAAGAGGTTGCCCAGAGAGGTTGTGGATGCCCTCTCAATCCCTGGAGGTGTTTAAGGCCAGGCTGGATGAGGCATTGAGCAACCTGGTGTGGTGGGAGGTGTCCCTGCCTATGGCAGAGGGGCTGGAACTGGATGATCCTTAAGGTTCCTTCCAACCCAAACCATTCTATGATATCTGTGAGTGCTCCTCTAACTTTTAATAGTCTCTGTCCGTGGCAGTGTGGTTGGAACTCAATGATCTTGAAGGTCTCTTCAAACCCAAACTATTCCATTATTCTATTTTTCTCAGGGCATGAAATGCAGGACTCATACCTGCAAACAAGAGCCCTTTTGCTGAATCCATTAAGATGCAAATAGGAATAAATACACTAAAAGTGTTTTAAGATCCAAATATTTAAACTAAGTTTGCGCAAGAGTTGCTGAACAGTTATTGTGTTGCATAATGCTGCTTGGGAAAATACTGTTTTACAAAAGAAAGTCCTTGAAAAAGCTCTGTTTGAAGGAATTGCTTTTTATTTCCTTCATCTCCCACTACTTTCTGGATGATGCTGTTGTCCCAGAGTGGGAAGTGGGGACATTTACCTGGTGTTCCTGGTTAATTAATTCTACATATGGGTCAAGGAAAGCTGATGTTCTACCACTTCAGTTTTAGAAACAGAGACAAAGCACACAGTCTACCCATATCTTCCTGCTAAAATATTCATGTTTGGGTATTTTTTTACAACTTATTTATTATTTTTTAAGTTATTTTATTTTATTTATTTTTAAAATTTTAATTTAATTTAATTTTAATTTATTTTCTTTTTATTTATTTTTCGAATAAAACTTCACTACCTGCTGCACTAAGACTGTTGCAACCTGCCTGATGAGATGAGGGCTTTAGAAGTTTATCTAAAAATAATAAATATAAATGTTGGCTTCTAGTGAGAGCATCTATCTAGCAGTAAGCCTCTCCTGACCTCAGTCCCTAAATATTCCAGTCCTTTGGGCCTTTAGAAATTGGTTTGGTGAAATCTTTAGTGAAATTGGGCAGTTTTTTAAAGAGTTAACAAACAGACTTGTTAATTTATTTTTTTTTCTATTATGCTTTGCAGTCTTCAGGAAGAATAATGAGTGTACTCCAGGCATAATTGGTGTGAGGAGTTCAGACCGACACAAAGGCAACCTGCTTCTCTCAGCTCCAGAGAAAACAAAGTATTTATTCCTTCTGCTGAATCAAAGCTGGAAGTTTTACCCTTGATTTTCCCCTCTGTGGGAGGAGAAGAAGTCCCTGCTTGGCAAATAAATGCAGGAGTGGCTCAGGGAGGTGTTTCAGGAGTTGGATTTGGTTGAGGACACCTCTCATTCATGGTCATCTTCATGAAATCCCAATTCCCTGCTTCATGCAGAGAGGACAAAAGCAGAAGGCAGGCACTGGAATATAATATTTGAGCTTTATCTACCTCCTCACAGAGTCAGACAAGCTTTAGGTGGTTCCATTTACTCCTGATAAATATATGAAGCTTTAGATGCCTGAGCCTCAAAACCTAGGTAGGGATCCCAGAAGGGTTTTCCTAACTATAATGCACATTTTTTTTGCACAAAAAATGGAATGCTGAACATATTTTTAAGGTTTTGGAGTTGGTGCTTCTAGCTGGAGCTCACAGAGTGTGACAAAATCCCCTCAGTAACACAGGTTAAACTCAAGTTATCAGCTTCTGGTTTGGAAATTTAGTTTAAAATTCACTATTTGGTCTGTTCTTCCAGCAGCAACTTGTTAAATTATTTGCTTTTTTTTTTTTTCCTTACCCTCATGTTTTTAACAATATCCTTGGGCTGTTTTTTCCTCCTCTTGTTAACTGTCCAATACTTTTTGGCTGCCTCCTGGCTGCAGAGGGAAACTTTTCCCTTCTAATTAAATCATTGAGATTGTGACTGAGGGCTACGAGCTCAGAAAGAATTTGTTTTCCTGGGAGTCCAGATTATGGCAAGGATGACAAAAGTCTAAAATTGGTTGACAGAGATTCAAGGGGTTTTTTTATTTAATTTTTTTTTTCACTCCTGGGCAGCTGAGAGGAGTTATTTGTGGTGCAAACACCTCAGTGGTGTAATGGAACAGCAATTTTCATGTTTTTTGGGGGACAGTGGGACTGGACTGAGACTTTCCCTGAGGTTTGTTGTCATCCTGTCCCTACACTTGGGAGCTGGCATCCATTTGTAGGGCTGTAGCATACCTTTTGCTTAATCATAGAATGGTTTGGGTTGGAAGGGACCTTCAAGATCATCTGTTTCCAGCCCCCTGCCATGGGCAGGGACACCTCCCACCACACCAGGTTGCTCAATGCCTCATCCAGCCTGGCCTTAAACATCTATTTCAGTAAAATTTACTTTAAAATTTTACTTCAAAATTAACTTCAAGTTGGGGAAGTTCTAAACTCTTCACTGCACTTCTGCTTACCGAGGGATACTTTACAATTTGGAGAGCAAATTAATTATCAAGGAACAAAAAAGGAGTTTGCACCTAAATGAACTAAAATTTGTTACCTGACATTTTTCCTCCCCTGATTTAATTATAGCCAAATTGTATCATCACTAAATTAATGCTGAAACTAAATTAGTTCTCCGTTTCTTGCCTCAAGAATAAATACTATTTGCCTTCCAGCAGCATTAAAGTGTAAAAAAAAAACCTGCTTGAAATTATATACCTCTCTGGGCAACCTCTTCCAGTGTCTCACCACCCTCACAGCAAAGAATTTCTTTTTTTTTTCCAACCTAAATCTCCCCTTTTGCAACAATTCCTGAGGCCAACAGGATAATAACAAAGAAATCCAAGCTATTTTCTTTAATTCCAGTGGTTTTGGGGATCTGTCTCCCTCTTTTCTAAATTAACTTTATCCTTATTAATTGCTGTGACTTTGACCTCAGTGAAAAAAATATATAAGCAAGAAAATAAGCTCAATAATTTGGATATTAATAAGCTGAATAGGGCCAGGCTGGATGAGGCACTGAACAACTTGGTCTAGTGGGAGGTGTCCCTGCCTATGAAAAGGGTTTGGAACTAGATGATCTTTAAGTTCCCTTCCAACCCAAACTATTCTATGATTGTTTAATAAATAAGCTGCCCTAGCAGGATCTCAGACTTGAAGCATTTTCTAGCAGTGCGTGTTTCACTCAAGTGATTCTATCTCTTGTAAAGCAACTCTTTTCATTTCCTAATGTGATGAATGGCATGAAATAGCACAATGAAACCTGAGCATTTAATTCAAAACAGATTACTCTTCTATCTAATCAGCACCCAGGAGCCACTTAAATCAATGTATACCTGAGCAGAATTAATTGCATTAGAAAGGAATTTGTGTATGCTCCTGAGATGCTTCTCTACTATGAGGGAAGCACGATGAGCAACAGCAGAAAAAAACCCCAAAGAACAGATTTCCAGGTGAGATTTACTGGGTTTTCTAATACAAATTTTGCAAAGATAATCAATTTATTCATAATTAATAAAAAAATATGATAATTTGGGAAGTCAGCTGTCCAGAACATGGAGGTAAAAATCCTGCCAACATTATGGTTGGCAGATTGGTGAAGAGAAGGCTCAGGAGGGACCTCATAGTAGCTTATCAATAACTGAAGGGGGCTACAAAAAGGCAGGGGTAGGTCTTTTTAATAGGATATGTGATGGAAGGAGTAGGAATAATGGATGTAAATTAGAAGAGGGTAGATTCAGGGTAGATAAAACCAGAAATTCTTTATGGTGGGGGTGATGAGACACTAGAAGAGATTGCCCAGAGAGGGTGTGGATGCCCCCTCAAACCCAACCTGAACTATTTTATGAGTTCACACCTCAGCCCTCAGCAAATAAAAAGTAGAATAGTGGTTATAGAATAGACCTATATGATGTTCCAACCCCCTGCCATGGGCTGGGACACCTTCCACTACACCAGGTTGCTCAATGCCTCCTCCAGCTTGGTCTTAAACACCTCCAGGGATTGATGGGGACATCCACAGCCTCTCTGGGCAACCTCTTCCACTGTCTCCTACCCTCACCATAAATAATTTCCTTTTTTTAATCTTCCTTGAATCTCTCCTCCTTTTTTTTATCTTCCTTGAATCTCTCCTCTTCTAATTTACATCCATTATTCCTAGTCCAGCCAAGGTGGTGTGAAATAATGTGTTTGGCATGACCTGATGGGATGGGTTTTGTTGCTGAGCAGTTCTTTGTTCCCTTCTAGCCTGGCTTTTAAGTAAATTCCAAGCCAGTGTGTGATTGCAAAGTTGTGCCAGGTCCAGGAGAGCCAAAACTCTTCATCTCTGAAATAAACTGAAGCAGCAGCAGCAACGTTCATTTCACCCTTCACAGAGTTCATCATCACTGTAGGGGTATTCCCTCTGCAGGAGGAGAGAGCAGCCAAAAAGGAAAAAAAGAATTGTTTCTCCTTGTAGAGGAATGCTCCTAGAAAAAGTCCCCAGAGACTGTTGTGAGGCAAGACCAATTTTCCCAGCTCTATCTAGGAAAAGTTCTACCATCTGCTTTTATCACATAATTTACACAAGGTTTAAACACAGACACAGCATAATAAAACTTCCTCACCTCTCCTCCTGGGAGATGTTGCCTCTTAAAAAGGATTGGTGGCCCTGCTAGTCCCATTTGGGCTGAAATGATTGCTCCAATATTGGAAATTCTCTCTTCAAGGAAGCTGTGTACTAGGACAGAAGTAGCACTCTCAGCTCCCTTCCTCATCTTCCTCTAAATCAATATAATTTAGAAATAATTTGGAAGTTGAGTTATACCTTTCTATTACTTCACAATCAATGTGGAGAACTGTTGCAGAGAAAGTATCAAATGAGCAAATCTGGGTTTTTTCCCCATTTGCCTTTCTCAGATGTGTATTAATTAAATTTTTCTTTAAATTTTTCTTTAAATTTTTCTTTGAAATTTTTTTAGAATTTTCTTTNTAGAATTTTCCTTTAGAATTTTCTTTTAAAATTTTCTTCTACAATTTTCTTCTAAAATCTTTTAAAATTTTCTTTTAAAATTTTCTTTTTCTTTTAAAATTTTCTTTTAAAATTTTCTTTTAAAATTTTCTTTTAAAATTTATTTAAAAGCATTGCAGGAAAGTTGTCTCTATGTTGACAGTGGTGGTTCAGTCATAATATCTGTGGCACATGGAGCCTCACAGGAGACTTCTTATTATTTCCCCTGGTGTTTCAAACTTAATTTTACATGCTTTGCATTTCATCTTGACTTCTTTTTTTTTCCTCTCTCCATTTCTTTTCATTTTTCCTCTCTTTTTTTCTCAAGTTGTCTCTATGTTGTCAGTGGTGGTTCAGTCATAACATCTGTGGCACATGGAGCCTCACAGGAGATTTTTTATTATTTCCCCTGGTGTTTCAAACTTAATTTTTCATGTTTTACGTTTCATCTTGATTCCTTTTTTTTCCCACTCTCCATTTTTCCTCTCAAAAAAAGATTTCCTGTTTCCCAGCAGCAGCAACCTGACGAGACAAAGTTTTGGGCACCTCAAAGGTGGAGCTTTTTAAAAAAAAAAAAAAATCAAGGGAAAAGCAAAGCTCTTTGATTTCTTCCCTTTCTTCCTTGTCTGTTAGCTGAGATGAGATCAAACAATCCTCTTTTCTGAGTGACAGAACAAGCCACGTGCCACATCTCACAGCATCCCAGCTGTAGAGACTGAATCAAGGTTTTCAGAGGCTATTTAATTATGTCAGCACTCAGCACATTTCCAAAATGCTCCAGATGTTGCTCCTGCAATGAGATTGCTTGCAGAATCAGCTTTAAATTATAGTTCTTTCTGGAAGCCAAGTGCTTCTAGCCATATAACTCCCCTTAATGATGGGTTTTTTTTCATAAGATGGGGAGAAAAGAGTGGATTTTAAATATCAGGAGGATGGCAATATGGGGTTTTTTTGTTTTTAATTCTTCATCTAATGGGATATTCACACAGGGTGCACATGTAGACCTGCCAGCACCATAGAATGGGTTGGGTTGGAAGGGACACCTCAGTTCCTGGAGGTTTTTAAGGCCAGGTTGGATGAGGCATTGAGCTAATGGGAGATGTCCCTGCCCATGGCAAGAGGGTTGGAACTAGATGACCTTTAAGGTCCTTTCCAACCAAAACCTTTCTGTGATTCTATAAATAAAACAGTTGTTATGAAAGGTAACCAAGAACAGCAATAATATATAATTTCTGAGCTCTGTACCTTTAATATTCAGGGTTTTTTCCTCATCCTTGTGGTAGTGAGGCTTCCACAGAGCCTGTGAATGCATGGCCGTCCCACATCTAATCTAATCTGATTTTTCTTGTTCTAAGAAGATTGCTGAGTGATTTGCTGTTAGCTCTGTGTGGCCATTGGCCATCTCCTTGAGTCTCCCAGGAGATGGGAAGGGACTGGCTAATGAGTTATGGCCCTTGGCAGTGGTGTTGAGGTAAACATGAGAGTTTTCTTCCTGCCACAGCCTGAAACATGCTGCAGAAAAGTTTGTCTCTGTTCCCCCAGGCAATGTGTGATTGCTTCTGGTTCAGTCCTGTGTGCCTGAGCAGCCTGCAGCAGCTCTGAGGTGTCCAGCAGAGCTGGACCCCAACACATCCCACAGCTCCTGATGTGAGCAGAAACTGTGCCTGCTTTAGTGGGGCTGAGGGAAGTGATGTACAATCATGTGTGGATGTGAAAAGTCTGAATTTCTTATTTAAAAAAAATTAAAATAAAAAATTTCACTCTCCCCCTGCATTTCTTTAGTTTAGCAGAGTCCATTTCCAGTTCTACCCAAATCAAGATCTTCATCCTTTCTCAAAATGCATGATTTTTTCCCCCCAGTGAAATATTTGGAAATGCTGAAGTCCATTTCTAGGATCTGCAGAATTACAGGGTTGGAAGAGACCTTCCAAGGCCATTGAGTCTAACCCCAACCAGACATANCCAAGCAGACAAAGAGTTGGAAAGGATGTTCCAAGGCCAGTGAGTCCAACACTAAGCAGACATAGAGTTGGAAGGGACTTTCCAAGGCCATTGTGTCCAACCCCAAGCAAAGAGTTGGAAGGGACCTTCCAAGGATTTGAGTCCAATCCCAAGCAGGCAAAGAGTTGGAGGGGATGTTCCAAGACCATCTAGTGCCACCCCCTGCAGTGACAGGGACATCCTGCACTAGATGAGGTTGCTCAGAACCTCAGCAAGCCTGGCCTTGGATGTCTCCAGGCTTGATGGGTTCTCCACCACCTCTTTGGACAACCTTTTCCAGTGTCTCACCACCTTCATGGGGAAGAACTTCCTCATGTCTCATCTAATCCTGCCCTGCGCTTCCAGGAGCAGAAGCCAGGCTGGAGCCCAGCAGTGTTGGTGGAAACTAAAAATTCAAAATCCTTCATGTTTTTTCTCCTCTTTTGCATGTCTCAGTCCCATTTGGATCACTGCCTGCCTGACTCCACTCTTCCTCTGCTGCAAAGATGCTCAAACCATGAAAATTTTCAGTGAAAATATGTGATTTCTGCAAAAACCTGTAGATGTATTTGATTAGTTTAATGTGGCTGTTTAATTTGGTGGGAATCTTTGATCATTCATCCAATTTTGTGATGTTATTACTGATGGGGATGGAGATCTGTAGGTGAAATATTTTTTGCTCTGTCCTTCTATCACCTGCAGGAAGGAGTTGAGCAGCTACTCCCTGCCTCCCTCCTCTTTTTCAGATTAATAGTTGACAAAACCTCTCATGCAAAGGGTTCTAGTTGCACTTGAGGCATTTTTATCATTGTTTCTTTCCTTCAGCCTCCTGTCAGCTCCTTCCCTGCTTTCCTACAGCCTCCAGTGAGGACAAGACCCCCTTGCAGAGGAGCAGGAGGTGGCAGGGAGCTTGCAGTGATGGGTGACAATCGCAGATGTAAACATGTCGCTCATCATTATTATTATTAGCACTGTTATTAGTTGTTTTGGAGCCAGCTCAAAGCAGAAAGGGTGTTTTTTT
>VZTY01031773.1:0-19228 GCA_013400935.1 Turnix velox | reverse complement strand
GGTCGGGCGCGCTCTGCACGGGGGACTCCGCCGCTTCGTTCTGTCCCGAACCGGGCCGCCGCTCCCCGCTGAGTCCGCCCCGCAGCCGAAAGGCGGCCTCTCCGTTTACCGTACGGAGGTCTCCGTTTCCGCAGCAGGGACCCGGCCTCGTGTGCGCTTGGGCCGGATTGTACCGAGCCCGGGCCGCCCGGTTCTTGCGGCAGAGCTACCCCCTGATTTATATGGGACTGTTACCGGGCCTTTGATGACAGCGCGCCGGGGTGACCGGGACCGGCAGGGGGTGTCAGTCTGCGGCCGGGATCCGGGGCTCGTTCCCCGCGTCCTTCAGTTTCTTGTTCACGGCCTCGGCCCGGTCTCTGACCTCCTCCTTCTGTCTTTCTTTCAGGCGCATCGACAGAGCAGCCGGGAGAGGTAAGAGCCGAGCTGTTTTCTCTTGCTCTGTGTCCGGGGCCGGAGCCAGGGGCTGTCCTCCCGGGGCCTCCCGGAGCAAGGGCTCTTCTGGGGTCCCCCTTTGGAAGAAGGTTCAGTCAGTGAGAGCCGTGCAGTTTCTTTGCAGGGTCTCTCTCGGGGTCGGGGAGCTGCCATGAGCTGTCGGTGATGCTGCTGATCACAGCTGCCCACCGTGACACAGCTTCTTCTTCTAGCTAACCACTAGGGCAGTGCTTTACTCTCAGGAGCTGAGGCCACGGTGTTCCGAGCAGTGGGTGAAACCTGGGCTTCCCTCACAAATACAGGTGTAGGTCCTCAAGAGACATATGAAATAAATGTAGAAAAATGACAATTAGAGCATTCATACTTGTCCTTTTCTAGTTTTAGTAGGTGGCAATTTTTTTATACGAGTGAAAGAAGTTTTGAAGGAGAGAGAGAGAGCATCTTAATGGGTCTGACCAGCAAGCTCTGTCTGTAGGAGCCACTACAGGAGAAGAGCTTTTGTCTGTCCTGTCCAAGCTCTGTGATCTCTCTGCATCTCCTCAGCAGCTTCTTGTCCAGAGCGTGTTAATCTTGGCCCCTTCTGAAACAGCTCCAAGTAAAGGGCTTTGTGTTGCTTGTGATTTGGATCTAGAAAGTTGTTGCACAGTAGATGTTAATCTGAAGAAGGTGGTGCAGGCGAGCCCATCTTTGCTGGAGCTGCTCACTTCTTGTTTACAGGCATTGAAGGTTGTTGTTATTCTTGTCATTCTGTAACTCTCTTTATCCTTATGAGATTATGGCCTTATTCCTTTTTGGGTGTTGAAATCTATCACTGTTGGGGCTGGTGAGGTGTGTGTTTGTGCAGAAGGAAGAAGCTCAGTTCACAAATGTGATCTTAGTCCAGACCCTGTTAGTGTGGATTTACCTCTGAGTGGGCAGGGTGTGGTGAAATCTTCAGCCTTTTGGGTCACAGCAGTGTGAAAGGTTGTCAAATAATTTGCAAGCACTGTTAAAATGGCTTCTTAGTGATGATGCTCAGTGTTTTGGATACCCTTTCTGTGGCACAGGTGGGAGATGGGCAGGACACCCTTGTTCTTATCACACTGTGAGATGGCAAATGTCTGAATTCCCCAGGTTTGGCGGCTGGTTTGCAGTTTGACTCTGGGAGATTCAGCTGTCCTGTGTGAGAGAGTGGAAAATGTGTTTCTTAAATTTCTTGGGCTCTTCTGTATGATTGATCCTGCAGCCAGAAAACGGGTAGAAGGTTCACATGGAAATGAAGGGTGAGGATCTGGGCTGCTGCCTGTTCAAGGGAAATCTGCCTCAGTGGTTGGTTTGTCCATTGATTATTAGAAAGCTGTGGTCAGTGTCACAGTTGAGCTCTGAGTGGGGTCCTTCCTACAGGCTGGTGCTACTGGGGGAGACACAGACACACAGGGCAGAGGGAGTGTGGGGCAGAAGCTCCCTTCTCTGGACGTTACATAAAACATTTGAAGAAACCTCGGCAGAGGGAAGCAAACCACAGCTTTCCTGGCAGAGCAAGGGTTTGGTCCCCTGTGGTACTTACTGGAAGCTAAAATAGTTTGTTGCTTTGCCCCTGGGTGGGGTTGGGCTGAGGAAGATCCTCTGGCTTGGAATCCAGCGCTGGTGTTCCCTGCTGTGAACTCTGTGTCCTGCTGGCATCCTTCACTACAAAATACAGAGGCCAGTTTAGAGCATTAAACTGGTGTGAGCTGAGCCATGGGGGAGAGCTGGTACCTGGAGGCACATCCTGTCCATCTGTCAGACTCAGAAGAACTTGCTGGGCTGAGGGCTGCTGGGTGAGTTCTTTTGCCTTGTGTTGGGATTATATTGAGGCAAAGACAGCAGTGTTGGTGTTGGTAAAGGAAGCTGAGAAGGGAGTGACTTTCCTGGCAGCAGGTTTCTGTTCTATGGTGCTGTGGGGTCAGAGGGATTTTCACTTGTTGATGGTGACAGTTCTGTACTGGGGAGTATGAAGGTGGCTGCAGCCTTGTCCAGACCCGTGGTATTGCCCATCTCACCTGCTTAGTCATCCCATGGCAATATTGCCCTAATGTTTTGCTGTAGAAATATTAGTTANGTCCAGACCCGTGGTATTGCCCATACCATGGCAATATTGCCCTAATGTCTTGCTGTAGAAATATTAGTTCCATAAGTAGCTGGGCTTAGAAATGAATTCATGTTTCTGGGGTCAAGCTTAGCAATGTAATTCACATTTGGGTGGCTCTGGAAACTTTGTGATGAGGCCTGAATAATAATTTTAATTATTGGGATATAGACTTAATGGATACATGTCCTTCCATCACCAAATGTTTCTGTTCTATGGTGCTGTCACTTTTGAAACCCTGTCAAGCAGCCAATCAAATTAAGAACTTGCTGCTTTGGTTTAATTTGACACCAAACAAGCTTCTGGCTCTGTCATTTTTTTGAGCTGAGTTCCAGGTGAGATAACAGGTTGTGTTGCTGTTGAGGGCCAGCTGGAGCAGTGACTTGGAGAAGGTGCTGGGTTTGTCCTCAGTGGCTGAGATTTAGTCAAAGTAGGCTCTTGTTCAGGCATGTTTTCCACTTTGAATTGGTTTGGGTGATATTTTGCACTGGCAAGAACAAGTTTCTGTGTAATTCTTCAGAGGCACTTAGGTACATGGCTGTTAAAGGTGGACAGAAGAGTTTGCTGGGGAGGTAAAACAGGGCAATGTGAAACTTGGATTTACCTAAAGCTGTGATGAGAGGAGACATGGTGCTGTGTGAGTGGAGAGTTGTCTCCCAGTTAAACATTTCTGCTCTTAAAGTTTCATGCTTTTTGTTAATGAATGCTTTCCCCCACAGCTCGAGAGGGAAACCTTTTGGTCAGAGGTTTATATGAGGATTTATTTTTCTCCCCCAAGTTTCATATTTTNACAGGGCAATGTGAAACTTGGATTTACCTAAAGCTGTGATGAGAGGAGACATGGTGCTGTGTGAGTGGAGAGTTGTCTCCCAGTTAAACATTTCTGCTCTTAAAGTTTCATGCTTTTTGTTAATGAATGCTTTCCCTTAAGACATCGTCAGTGTTTTGAGAGAGATATAATTAAAATAAACCCTTGGTAAAATGTGCTGCATTTAAAACCTACTTTAAGTGACACAGGACTAAATTCTCCTTTAATGTTGGAGAAAACTCTTTTCTCAAACCATAGCATTCCTGTGTCCCACACACACAGTTTCACAGCTCGAGAGGGAAACCTTTTGGTCAGAGGATTTATTTTTCTCCCCCAAGTTTCATTTTTTTTTGCCTGTGCCATTATAGAATGAGGTGTTTGGTGCCCTACTGTGTCAAATCCAGATGTGGATATGTTGGGGTGCATTTCAGTAATAGCTGGGAATTTAATTTGTGGTTTATTTTCATTTCACTTGATTGTTAGGTGGGTGTTTTCTGTACGTGTCGATTTTGCTTGGTTAGTAAGATGTTTATAAGCATCTTACCTTATAAATCAAAGTTTATAAAATACCTTGTCAGTTGTTAACAAATGACTGTGGCTTTCAACTGCTATAAAGTACATAAGAAGGAGGACTCTGTTATTGTAGCAAGCTTAGCTCTCAGGGCTCAGGAAAGAAAAGCTTGAGCATCCAGAGGCATGTGGCTGGTACCAAGTGGGATCCAGGGGACAAAGGGCTGGTCTGTGCCAGCTCTGTCCATCCTGCTGCTGGCAGCACCAGCAGAAGCTCTGCTTCCTGAGGCATTCCGTTGTCTCCCATGAAACCAGAGAGGGATGGTAGCATCTCCCAAGAGCTCTGCAGAACAGCTCCTGCACAAACCCCCTTTCCTTTGGGGACTCTACTTTTGGCTACCCAGGTGTCTCTCCCAAAATGCATCTGCTGGGAACTGGGGCAGCAGGAGAGCAGTGGGACAAGTACAGCCTGATCCTATGAGCCCTGTGATGAGGGAGCTTTTTCAGGAAGTCAATGCAGTTGGTTTGGACTTGTTCCTTTTCTGCTCCTCAACACGTGTAGTTGATTCGTGGCTGGGACTTTGTTTTCCTGCAGGGCTTGGGAAGAAAGTGGTCTGTCTGTTGATGATTGCTGCCCCTCATCTCCTGCTATTGCCCCTCCACGAGAAGCTCTGGGCTGTCAGTAACCTGTTGGGAAGCTTTAAGGCTGCTCTTGTGTCCTGCAGGGACTCTTTTGTCCTCCAGGCTCACCTTCTCATGGGCTGTGTCAGCCTTGGGATGCTCACAGTGCTTTTTGCTCTAGTGTAAAATGAGAAACATCCAGCTGAGGTTATTGCCTGGTGTCAGATTGATGAAGTGTATGTTTGAGGGACTTTTCCTGTGGTCCAGTTTTGAAGCTGCTCTTTCATAAAGCAGTTATGTGGTGAGAGTTTGAGACAGAGCCTTTGCTGATGCTTCCCCCAAGCTGTAGCAGGTAGCAATGCCCCCAGCAGAGCCGGCAGGAGTCAGGCTGCTCAGCATCCTGCAGCAGAGAGGATTAGGAGTTAGAATCATAGAACAGTTTGGGTTGGAAGGGATCACAGGCAGGGACACCATTATTTCTAGTCCTTCCATTACATATCCCATTAAAAAGTCCTACCCCTCCCTTTCCATAGCCCCCTTCAGGTATTGATAAGTCATTCTGAGGTCCCCCCTGAGCCTTCTCTTCTCCAGGCTCAATAACCCCAACGGTGGGCTTCATGCTTTTAACTTATTCAATATCTCAATGGGTGTTTCAGATCCCAAAGAGGAGAAGGAGGAAGAGGAAGTGTCTGGTTCCCTGAGCCATGGCTCTCCCCTCAGCAGAGCCAGCAGGATGTGGCGCAGCAGCAGGGTGGCTGCGAGGCAGCGGGACCCCGACAACTCCCGTGGCTCCAGGTCCAAGGCTGGCTCCCTGCAGCTCGTCTGCAAGTCAGAGCCAAACACAGACCAGATTGAATACGGTATGTGGGGTCCCTGCTCTGATAAGGGGCAGGGGTGGCTGCTGGAGCCCCTGGTGCTGCTGGGCTGTGGGCACCTTCTGCAACCAGCACTCCTGGCAGGGAATGTCCACAGATGAGCTCACTGCAGTAGACACAGACTGAAACCTAATGGTGAATTTTCCTTTCAGAGGTCACGGAAGAGCATCAGTCTCCAGCTGAAGTCAGGTAGGAAACTATTTTTTGGAATTTCTTCCTGCTTAATGACTCAAGGAAGGAGAGCAAGGGCACGAGTTTTGGGTTTTTTTTTAAATAAACACTCTGTTTTCGTTCAGTCCTTGATCTTTGGGTTTCAATCTGGATTGCAGATGTGCAGAGTAAGATTCCATCTGGGCATTTAAGCTGGTGGCTTTATTGCCTCAGGACCCAGGTGCCAGGTGGGTGGGTTTACAAGGGTGGGGGGATGATGTCTTTGTGACTGTCACTCTGCTCCTTCGTTAGTGCAAGCTCTTAGCTTTCCCAGTCGTGCTAGATGAGGAAGCACTGAGCTGTGGTGTCTCTCCCATCTGAGGGGATGAGACAGTAGTGCTTAGGCTGTTGCTGCTAAAGTCCTCTCTTCTCCTTTTCTCCCAGCAGCGATGATGAGGAAGACATGCTTATCAGTGAAGAAGAAGTTCCTTTCAAAGATGATCCAAGAGACGAAACCTACAAGCCCCATCTAGAAAAGTACATTGGATTATGTCCTTACAGTGGTATTAGACCAAAAAAGTTGTGACATCTTAGACCAATTTATTATAATCTGAAGAGCCTGTTGCTGGGCTACTGTGTGTGGCTTCCACTGGGCTACAGCCATCATGGCCAGGCTCTTCCTTAGTCCTCATTTGTGTTCCTGCAGAGGAGTGGGACTTGATAAATTGACCTGCACTTCCATCTAGTTTTTGCTTAAATCTTTCTCAAAAGTAGACAACTGGAAGAGTGATGTGTTGTATCTTTGTAGGGAAGCACCAAAGCAAAGAAGAAAAGTTAGCAAGGGAAAGGAGGAGAAAGAGAAACAGAAAGAGATTAAAGTAGAAGTGAAAGAAGAGACTGAGTTTCAGGAAGATGAAGAGCCCCCGAGGAAGTGAGTAAAACTGCACTTTTCACCTCTCTCTGTGTTGCACATTTTGCAGTGTTTGCTTCATTGTTGGTTCTCTCCCATCCTCCCCTCCCTGGGCAGAACCTTTTGTTCTGATTGAGGTCCTGCTTCCTACTTATTTCTGTTCCATTGAGGAGTCTTTCTCTGTTGTGGCTTGGTTGCCCTGCCTGGGTATGGCCACACGAAGTGAAATTCTTTAGAGCATTAGAAGTAGGTCAGACTGTTAGAAAGGCAGTCTGAGAAGGTGGCATCTCCTTGGCTGTGTGCTGGGGGGCAGCCATGGGGGTACTCTGTATGTGTCCTGTGGGAAGTGTCCTCTTTTTACATTTGGGATTGGCATACCAGAGTGCAGGAGAAGCAGCTCTGTTTTGCCTTGTTTTGGAGAAAGCTTCCACTTAGTGTATGGTCACTGCTGCTTCCACAAGAAACTCAGAGCCTTTGGATGTGCTCTTGCTGGAGCTCGGGGTTGAGGCTTCCCTCCTGGCAGCTGGAGAGGTTGAATTTGGACAGAAGGTAGGGTGGAAAGAAGCAGCAGCAGCAGCAGCGTTTGTATTTCAGCTCCTCCAGGAGCAGTTGGAGCAAACAGGGCTCCCTCTGCTGGTCTGAAACCTTCTATGGTTCTGGTTTTTCTCCACTGCTGCAGAGCTGGTTTGTGCTGGGGAATGATGGCATTTTGAGAAGACTGTTTATTTTTTCCTCTTAGAGGTGGCTTTCTGAGGTTGTGGTAGTTTGGATCAGATGCTGCTTTTGTACATCATAGAGTCTGTACCTTCTTGGAAGGCTGGGCTGGTGAGTGTCCACTCAGCATGTTACTGCCAGGGGTCTGGTTGGTAGTAAGGATGTCTCAGTCAATCCTGAAAAGACTTCCTTCAGTCTGCTGTAGATGTCTGTGCAGCAAATGATGGTGCCAGTGCCATGTTCAGGGCAGAGCAATGGCTTGGGTGGGTGTGTTTTACAGGTAAATGCTGAGGCAGAGGCAGGCTTTGTGCTGGCAGGTGTAGCTGCTGTAGTTAGTTCAAAGGTCTGTAATGGAGCTGAGCATTGATCTCTTCCTTCCTAGTCAGGAGAGAGAGATGTTTTTCATGTGGTCTCAGATGTTACCCAGGAGAGCAGAGGAAATGGGGAGCACCATTGATGCTGTCAAAATGACACGTCTGATAAGAGATGCATTAGGAAATGGGAGGGGTTGTGAGAGCAAACCTCAGGAATGTTTTTTCTAGAGCTTGCAGCTAATGAGGGAGTAGGTTGCTAGATGTCTGCAGCTGAAACTCCTGGGAGCAGAGTCCTGCAGATTAGAAAGGGATGAATTTAACTACAAGGCTGCAAGTTGTTTGGAGAGTTGTAGGTTTGAAAGAAAAAAAACACGAAGCATGTGATAGCTTATTCAGGGTTTCTTAAAATAGCTCTTCCTTACCCTGCTGTGGAGGAAGAGTGGGTGGTTTGTGACTGCAGCTGGTTACCTGCGTGGGGCTGAGACCTGGTGGGCTGGGCATGTGCCAGACCTAGAGGGTCTGATGCTGTTTATGGGGTCAGACAGGGTGATGTGAGATCTGCCATGTGCCTCCAAATGTCATGTCCCCATACCACCAAGGTATAGGGAATATGGGGAGCAGAGCAGAGTGTAGGGAGAGCTGGTGTTGAAGCCTGGTGCTCTGGCTTTTGAAAATACTACAGGCATTAGAGAGAAAATTATTTCTGTCCCAGCCAAAGCTGGAAAGCTGGGACAGAGTTTTTCTTTCTGGTGCTTGCTGTATTCTATGTCTGGAGTGAAAAGAATGTCAGTAATGAGTATGGCTTCAGTTGTTGCCAGGTGATGCTTATATTTTTTTCAAGGACCTTTTTTAGGTTCCCACAGCAGCTGAGGAGGAGTAGACAGGGAGACAGAACCAGTGGTAAGTGGGGTTAGCTGGGGTGTACTTGTGATTGCTGCTCAGGAAGGTACCAATTCATCCCTGGTGATTGACATGTGCCATTGGTGTAATTTTCCTCTTCTGTTGTTGTTTTATTTATAACTGTCTTTGTCTCAGATAGTGAGAGTTGGTTTTTTTTTAATTTTTTCCCTCTTCTTCCTTCTGGGGAACAGGGGGAAGCCACACGAAAGGCTGTGTGGTTCCAGCTTTCAGTTGGGTTTAAGCCATGAAATGTGGGTACTTACCATCTCTTGGGAACCTGCCTGTCTGTTGACAGGAATATTCCCTTAGAAACTCTCAGCAGTGGCTGATGTGGTGGAGCAGCCAGTGTCCTGAGGACAGTGTTACTTTTCAGCCTAATAGCACATAAAGGTTGGGTAGTGTTTCTTGTAGTGTCCTCCTGCTTTACAGCATACTCTTCAAAACACCTGCCCACTGCTGATGTAAAGAAGCCTCTTTCTGTTGTGTTTCTGTAACTCTGTTACAGGAGGGGAAGGAGGAGAAAGGATGACAAGAGCCCGAGACTGCCCAAGAGAAGGTCAGTGATCTCCTCTGCTCTTCTGAAGATGTGTTTCCCTCATGGTCTGTCTCAAAGCCATCCCCTCTTGCACAATACAGAAATCTGACTTAAAGGGGAAAGAAAAAGACTGTCAGCATGCTTTTACTTCCTTCCTTTCCCTTTCTCCTTGTCAGGGTTGGTTTGATTTGTGCCAGTTCCACCTCTGAGCTGGTCTCCAGTTTGGCTTTGCCCCCACTGGCATCCTGGGGACTCTGATACCTGCCCTTTTCTCAGCTCTGGGGAGATCCCTCGGTGCTGGAGTGAAGGGAGCTCTTGGCCAGAGTCTTTACTGCAGGAGGGCAGGAGCAGTGATCCTTCACCACACTTGTTTATCCTGCTGCTGCCCTGAGTTGAAGTGCCTCTTCTAACCACTCTGCCTGTTTCCTTACCCTCTTCTCAGGAAGAAGCCTCCAATCCAGTACGTCCGCTGTGAGATGGAAGGCTGTGGCACTGTCTTGGCTCACCCACGTTACCTGCAGGTTGGTTGAGGGCGTGTGGAAGGGCAGGGGAGCTGGAACAGGCAGTTAATCCTCCAGTGGCACAGAACCACGGCATTCTCACACTGTCTTTTTTGGTGGATTTAATCAGGTGTGACCATGTGTGTCTCTGTGTCCGTCCTTTGCTGCATGCACACATTTGTTCTGCTTCCTGCACTTGTGTTCATGGTGTGAGGGTGTCCTTAGCCTGCTGAGGGGATCCATATGTCTCAGCTGTTTTCTCGTGAAGAGAGAGCAACCTACAACCTTTCTTCCTTTACAGCATCACATAAAGTACCAGCACTTGCTGAAGAAGAAATACGTGTGTCCTCACCCCTCCTGTGGCCGGCTCTTCCGACTCCAGAAGCAGCTCCTGCGACATGCCAAACACCACACAGGTGTGCACAGGGCTGGGAAATAGACTTCTCCTTGGGGAAAATATGGGAGAAGAGCTGAAAAAAGTCTAGGACTTCTGGGGAGTGTGAAGCCAAGGCAGGTGGTGCAGATTTGCAGCAGCAGAGGGGTATTATTTTCTTCTGGAAATGAGAGAAATAGTCTAAAGAGTTTCTATTTTGCCCCCAGGCAAGTATCACTCAGAGGTTCTCTATAGGAATAAACCAAGGCAATTTGCCAGTCTTTCTGTATTGGTCAGAATGGATAATTAGCTCTTTGGAGCCTCTTAATCACTCCTTAACTCTGCAGATCAGCTGCTGTGGTGTGAGACATCTCCTCCTTCCCTGAGCCTCTCAGCCTCCACGCACTTCTAGTTCTGCTGCTTCTTGGGCAGCTTTCCCTGGGAGAGAGGGAGCAGGTCTGTGGGGGAATAATCATAGAATCATAGAATAGTTTGGGTTGGAAGGGACCTTAAAGATCATCGAGTTCCAACTCCCCTGCCATAGGCAGGGACACCTCCCACTACATCAGGCTGCTCAGTGCCTTGTCCAGCCTGGTCTTGAACACCTCCAGAGAGGGGGCATCCACAACCTCCCTGGGCAACCTGTTCCAGTGCTTCACCACCCTCTAACTGGTCTTGTCTTTCAGATCAAAGGGATTACATCTGTGAGTACTGTGCACGGGCCTTCAAGAGCTCTCATAACTTGGCGGTGCACCGCATGATCCACACGGGCGAGAAGCCCTTGCAGTGAGTACCTCTCTCTGTATCTCACTCACCCTTCTGCTTTAAGGGACCCTCAATTACAGCCACCCTGGGAGTGCTCCAGGTCAGGGCCAGAACCTGTTCTCAGTGCCATCCTTGAGGCAGTGTCTCAGTAAAGGTCTGAGGAACATAATTCATAGAATCATATGGGTTGGAAGGGACCTTAGAGGTCATTGAGTTCCAACCCCCCTGCCATAGGCAGGGACACCTCCCACTCCATCAGGCTGCTCAGTGCCTCATCCAGCCTGGCCTTGAACATCTCCAGAGAGGGGACATCCACATCCTTTCTGGGCAACCTGTTCCAGTGTCTCACCACCCTCACTGTAAAGAATTTCTATCTTATATCTAGCCTAAATCTCCCCCTTTCAAATTTACATCCATTATTTCTAGTATTCCCATCACATATCCCATTAAAAAGTCCTACACCTGCCTTTCTGTAGGTATTGATAAGTTACAATGAGGCTTCTCCAGGCTTCCCCCAACTCCTTCAGCCTGTCTTCATAGGGCAGTTGCTCCAGCCCTTTGATCTTCCGCAAATAAGAGTGGAAAAGCTGGAGCTGCAGTGGAATCCCTTTTCAGTGAGCCCTCGCTGTTGTTCTGGGCTGCCTCTTTGCTGCTGCTGTCCCCACAAAGGGTGGGGACACCCACAAAGGGTGTCCCTTTGTCGTGACCTGCCCCTTGTTCCCTCGCAGGTGTGAGATCTGTGGGTTCACCTGCCGGCAGAAGGCTTCCCTCAACTGGCACATGAAGAAGCACGACGCGGACTCCTTCTATCAGTTCTCCTGCAACATCTGTGGGAAGAAATTCGAGAAGAAGGACAGTGTGGTGGCCCACAAAGCCAAGAGCCACCCCGAAGTGCTGATTGCCGAAGCGCTGGCCGCCAATGCGGGTGCTCTCATCACCAGCACCGACATCCTGGGCACTAACCCCGAGGCCATCGCGCCACCCACTGACGGCCAGGGCCTCCCCCTTCTTCCTGACCCGCTGGGGAGCTCTGGGCCGGCAGATTGCCTGCTGCTGACCCCCGAGGGGGTGCCGAAGACGTACTGCGGCGGTGCCGAGCGCGTCAGCCTGGTGGCCGACGGCAAGCTCTTTGTGGGCAGCGGCAGCAGCGCCAACCCCGAGGGGCTGGTCATGAACACCGAGATCCTGGGAGCCACCACGGAGGTGCTCATTGAAGATTCAGACTCCACTGGACCCTAGTGGGTGGGGAGAGAGAGTGTGTGGGTGCTGGGACAGTTTAATCTTTGTATTTAAAAGAAAAGAAGAAAAAAAATAATAATAATAAGAGGAGAACGCTGAAAGAGAGGAAAACTTTAAAATACTAGTAAATAACCGAAACCGCTCCCTTCCAGTGTGGATCACGGCACTTCCTCTTCACCCAACCACTTCTCTCTCTCTCTCCCGCTGCCCCTTTGTAGGAAGGGGCACGTGCTGCCATTACCAGAGCAAGTCGGACTGAGCAATGGATTTCTCCAAGGGAGGGGGTGCTGCGGAAACCCTTTGCTCGACCCCAAAGCAGACGCCTCCCTGGCTCCTTGACGTGGCCCCACTCACAAATGAACAAGTGTTCGCTGTGCTCTGGATGAGTTCCATAGGACTCCCCTCTGGCCCCCCGATGTCTATGCATCTGTGCTGCACTCTTCTTCTCCTTGCAGTCCTCTTCTTCCTCCCGGGATATGGGGTCTCTTGAGGCACTTTAGGCCCCCCGTGTGTTTGGGGTGAGCTGTGAGGCAGCGCACGTCCCTGTCCTCGTCCCAGAGCCCGCGGCGCTGGCAGGGAGTGCGGGGAACGCCCTGGATCAGAGCTGGTGTTTGCGTGGAGAGGCCTCCGGGGCTAGAGGAGCCCTGCGTGGGAGAGGCAAGGAGGAGCATCCCGGGCTGACGGCAGTAATTTGCACTTTGAACATGTTTCGTTTTTGTGTTGTGGTAACAAGATTCCTTATTTATTGATAAAAGAGGGTCGGTATTTTTTAGTTATGCTCTTAAGGGGGTGGGGGTGGAAGGAGTTCAGGCTGTTTCCCGGGAGGTTCCTCCCTGCTCAGCGTCTGCGGGGAGCTGGTGGTGCTGCGGGGACAGAGGTGGAGGCAGCGCTGGAGTCAGATGTCTCTCACGGCATTTCCTGAGTAGAGGGAGAGCCCCTGGAGAAGAACCCCTGCTTGTTTTAGCAGGAGGATGAGGTGAGTGGTGGAACGTACTGTTGTCTCCCTCCCTCTCAGGTCAGGGTGAGCTCCTTGCCTTTTGCCTCTCCCTCCTCCTCTTTCAGAGCGTTTTTGGCCAGGAATTTTTGCTGAGGAATGTTGTGCTGCTCATCTGACTCTTGTCTCTCCAGATCCAGACAAAGAGAAGCAGGATGTGGTTGTCTCAGGCTTGTTTATCCAAGGCTATAGATTGATGTGGGGCTGAGGGGCTTGTCTCCCTCCCCCATTTTGGGGAGGTGGGGTGTCCTCTGTGCAAATGCCCCCACTTACTATGAAATGTGGTGGTTGAGGTGGCTGGGATGATGCTGAGCTCTTGGAAAAGGTGACATGATGTCTGCTATGGAGGCTTGGATCTTTTTGCTCTTATCTGAAACTTTGTGTGGAGGTTCAGTGGCCTTGAGTTGGTTTTGGAAGAGGTGAGGAATAACCTGGGGTTTTGTTTGCTTGGATTGTTTTTGTTTTTTCATTGGGTTTATGTGGTTGAGAGCGGAGCTAAAATATCTTACCTGAGCACAAGGTCAGCTGCATAATTCAGCAGCACTCACAGCAAGATTTGGTCTGGAATTCAATGAGAAACTTTGGACAGGAAACTAAACACCTGCTCTGTCCCTCTGCTGCTGGTAAATGCAGTGGTGGCCCAAGCCTCATGGGGGCTTCATGGGGGCTCATTGTCCTGATGGGTCCCTCCCTTCACCCCCCCTTTACCTTCCTGCCACCCTGCACCTCCATCTTTGTCAGAGCAAGTTGAAACACTTGTGTTGCTGAGGTGGTTGGTGGCTGAGTGGTTTGCTGCCCTGGGTGTGGGCATCCCACATTCCTGCCCAGCAGCAGCACTGGGGCTCCACTGGCCTCTCCTGAGGAATAGGGACCCCTCAACACAGGTCTCCTGGGGTGGTGTGTGTCTGGTCCGTGGTTGTGTGGAGTTAAACTCAGCCAGCTTCTTCAGTTTGCACCATCCACTCTCTTGCTTTGATCAGGTTACTGTGATTTCCAGTAGGAAACTGGGCAGCCCCCAGTCTCATCCCCCTCAATAAGCTGAAGAGCTGCAGCACAGTGGGGTGTGTTCAGATCCCCCTGGCCGGGAGGATTTGGGGCTGGCTGAGGTGTGTGGTGAGGTGGCTCAGTCCCTGGCTGTTGGTGGCAGATTTGCTGCTGTGGTGGGGTCAGCCATGGCAGAGCAGGCTGCTGCTGGTGCTTCCCTGTAGGGCTGTGGAGGGACAGAGCCTTGCACAGAACACTAAAGGGAGGAGAGCTGTGGGATTTGCTTCCTGAGGGGTGGCACTAAAATGCTGTTGGTCAAGGGCTCCCTTTTCTTTGGTGGCACAATGGCAGGGAGGCAAGGGAGCTCCTTCCTCCTGTGCCTCCCCTCTTGCCCTCAGCCCAGCAAGGAGTTGGCCATTGTCCACCTTCCTGGGACACAGAATGAAGCAGCTCCTTTGCTTCCTGGCCCTGGGCACCTCTGATCCCTGCCTTGTCTTTCTACGTTGGCCTCTTGTAGCTCTCCTGTTTCCTTTTCTGGGCTTGGCTGGTGGCCTGTCTGTCCTCTAACCACGGCCATGAGCTAAAAACTGACACAGCCTTCCTGCAGCCCCTTCTCCCCTCAATGTTTCTTCCCTCCACTCGCATGCAGTTTGCTTCAATAAATTATTGTAGTAGTTTGCAATAAACTTTTGTATTTTTTTCCCCCCTGTATTTATTTTTTTTCCTCCTGCTGGGCTGGGGGGATGCAGGGCAGGGTGTGGGGCTGTAGGAGCTGAGCAGGAACCAAACCACCCGGGGCTGTTTCTGTCTCACCTGGGGGGGGAGGCAAGGACCTGCCTCCCTGTCCATGGGACCCCTCTGCAAAGGGGGGGCTAAACTTGGGTCACCCCCCTCCCAGGCAGCCCTGGGGGGGGGGGTCACCCCTCCTGCTGGGCTTTTCTGACAAGGTTTATGGGCTCCGTCCGGGGTCTCCATCGCTGCCCAGGACGGGGCCCCGGCGGCTGCCCAGGCTCGGGCCGAGCTGTTGAGCAATGTCCGGGCTCCACTTTGCCTCTTCCCGGCATCAGCCGGGGATTAGCGGGAGGCTTTGGGGGGGATCAGTGAGTGCCGGGAGCCCCGGGCAAGGCCGAGCTGGGAGCAGCAAAGCAGGAGGGAATTAGGGAAATAATCATCTTGTCGCTGTTGATCCCAGCGGTGGGAATTTGCAGTGTCGGGCCAGGCCCCAGGCGCGGAAGAGGGGGAGAGCGCGGCCGGCGGACGCGTGAGCGGAGCCCGGGGCTGGAATGCACCAGCTCAGCAGGGGATTGTCCTCCTCCGGCCGGGGCTGCCACCTGGGACCCTCCTGCCCCTCGCTGCCAGCCGGGAGCCGCCTGCCCCTGACGGCCGCTGCGCTGGGAACCGGCTGCTGAGGCTGGGAGCCGGCTGCTGCCCCTGACGGCCACCCGGGCCATGGCGGCTGCGGACAGCCCCTCGCTGGCCCTGCAGCGACGTGACCTCTGCAGCCGAGGCATCCGTCTGGCCGGGAAGATGCGCTCGGACGTCGTAGAGCTCTTGGACACATACGTGAGTGGTGTGTGTGTGTGTGTGTGTGTGTGCCCTGCTCCCTGTGAGGGCCGGTGGGCTGGCTGGTGCTGCTGCTGCTGCCAGCTGTGCCGGGGCACCCGAGCTCTCAGCCGGGGCAGAGATGGGGCTGAGATGCCGCCGGTGTCTGTGCTGATGGCTTGGGCAAACCTTGAACTCTTGGCTTCATGCTCCTGCCTGTCACTGCAGCTCAAATGGGGTGTCCCAGAGATGATGCTGATATGGAGCCTGGAGTGGGTAGGGAGGTGCCACCATTTTCCCTGCCATAGAATTATAGAACAGTTGGGATTGGAAGGGACCTTAAAGATCACCGACCCCCTTGCCTCCCACTAGATCAGTGCCTTGTCCAGCCTGGCCTTAAAACACCTCCAGAGAGGGGACATCCATAACCTCTCTGGGCAACCTGTCCCAGTGTTTCACCACCATCACCGTAAAGAATTTCTTTCTTACCATGAAAGTGTGCTTTAGTACAGCACGTCAGAGAAAATAGAGAAGTGGGCAGCATCGGGCAAAGTGGCAGCTTCACTTGAACTCACGCAATCCTAGCTACTGCCCAGTTTTCAATGAAGTGTGGATTCTGACCCCTGCCCGTTGTCACCCCGCAGGTGGAGCGGCAGGGCTTGGACGCCTCGGTGAGCGTGGCGGGTGTGGAGGGGGTGCCGGTGGCGGCGGTGGAGCGCTGGGACGAGCAGACGGGGACACAGCGGGTGCTGGAGAACCTGGCGGCTTATCGAGCCTTCCGAGTCCTGCTGGCGGAGATGCTGGAGGAGCAGCGGGAGCAGCTGGGGGACACCGACACTGCGCTGGGCCGGGCTTTGGCCAGCGTCCTGCTGCAGGTCTCAGCCTTCACCTACCACCTGGAAGAGCTGCTGCGGCTGGAGAGTCTCGGGCTCCCCTCTGAGGAGGAGGAATCCCCGCCTCCCCTGGACCCTCACCTCGGCCTTTTCGAGAGGAAGCTGCGGGGCTTGAGGGTGCTGCGGGAGCTGTCGCAGTGGGCGGTGAGGTCGGCGCGGGACCTGCGGCAGATCGCCAAGCACAGCCCGGCCACCAGCTCGGCCCCCAGCCCAGCACACAGCCCCTGAAGGTGCCTCACACCTGGGGGGGCAGGGGGAATGGGTGTCTGCTGGGGCTTAGAGGAGAGCTCCCTCATCACATCGGGGGGCTGTTTAGAGAAGTGGGTAGACAGGAGGGATCGTTAGCACCTCATATTTTGGTGCAACCTCGCTGTGGGACATTTTCCCCGTGGGGAAACTGAGGCACGGGCCACAGGCTACCCCAGAGAGAATGGGATCCCAAGGCAGGGTGATACTCGGGTGTAGGTGGGGGGGCTGGAGTTACCTCCTGGGAAGCAGTTTTGCCTCTCACCCCAGGGCTCAGCATCCACAGCCCCTGGCAGTGCTGGGCCTTTCCTTAGACACTGGGTTGCTGCTTTGCTCCCTCAGCAGCCACAGCTGCCCTAGGGCTCTGGTAGAGGTGAGGCAGAAGGAAAGGGATGGGAAAACATTGTCTGGTGAAAGAAGCCTTGGGTACTTGTCCCTAGGAGCAAGATGCAAGTCTTTGCCTCCTTCACATGGACTCTTCTGCCTGGCTCGTGTTTTCTGCGCATTGAGTTTCTGCTCTAGTTACTTGGGGGCTTTGTGGGAAAGGGGGAGGGGGGTGTGTGTACAATCATGAGGGATTTCTTAACTGCTCTGACAGAATAAATGTTCTTTTAACTGAAGCTTGTGATTCAAAAGACATTCTGCAAGGAGGTTCGTGCCTCCAGGAGTCATTTTGTGACTGGTAAGAGCAGGAAGGATTGAACCACACTGCTCACCCTGTCAAGGGGAACACTGTCAGGTTTATTTGCCTGCCTTGTTTTCTTGCAGAATGGGCGTGATGGCTGCTGAGCAAATAAAAGGGCTGTGGGAGTTTCTGTGGGTGATGGGACTTCTTGTGGGAGGTGAAATGTTGGTGCTCAGCCTCCCCCGAGACCCAGGCTCCTTCATTCCCTCCCCAGGTCAGTCCCAGTGGGTGGGATCCATTGGGAGGCTTTGGGAAGATGAAGGAGTTGGGGATGAAGAAGCTAGAGATGGTGGCAGGATGAGGAGGAAGTAGGGGGGAGCTCACTAGGGTTGTGCCCCGTGCTGGTGTGGCAATGCCTTCCTCACTGAAGTGTGAGAGGGGAAGGAAGGCAGGGGGATGGTGAGGACATGGAGCAGGGAGGAGGCTGGGGATGGGACAAAGCAGCTTTGTGACAGTGGGTGGTGCCTGAGTGGGCTTTAGGGGCCCTGGCAACATGGCAGGATGAAGGGCAAGGCTAAGGCAGGGCTCCTGGTGCCCATCCACCAGCCTCAGGGTTGGGGCTGCCTTGTGAGGTCAGAATGAGGGTGGCTTGTTGGTGCCCATTTATTGTGGATGATGCCCAAGAGGAGGAATGTGCTGCCTCTGTGGATGCTTATTGGCTGACCTCAGCTTTGCAGCTCGGGCTGGATTATTCTCGATGTTTCTGCTTCCCTGCATTTGCGAATAACAATTTCTGTCCTTTATGTTTTTTTTAATAGCATTAGTTAAATTACCTCACTCTCCCACCCTTGCCAGCTTTGTGAACCTAGAGCCATCCTGCTTTTCTCCCCTGGCACCCCCATGCTCAGCAGCTGCCCTTTGCCTTTCCAGCAACTGCACTTCAGTCCCAGTGGGTGGAAGGTCTGGTGGGGTCTGGATCCATTGGGAGGCTTTGGGAAGATGAAGGAGTTGGGGATGAAGAAGCTAGAGATGGTGGCAGGATGAGGAGGAAGTAGGGGGGAGCTCACTAGGGTTGTGCCCCATGCTGGTGTTGCTATACAACCCTCACACCTTCCCCCCTCACCGACCCAGGCAGGAGAAAACCATCCTCTTTTCTCCCACCACCATGACCTGGCTACGAGGTGACCTTCACATCCCTGGGGAACCGGCCCCAGCCCTGGCACAGGTCCCTGCAACACGATCCTGTTCCATCTCAGGAGCTGCAGCCGCAGCCCTGGAGCCAGAGCGGCCACAGGGGTGTGGAGGTGGCCATGGTGTGACTTCCCTGTGCCTGACACTTCAAGCCACTGTATTTGCAACCCTCCTTATTCCTTCCTTGCCAGTGGCACTGGGCATGTCTGTGTTTGCAAAGCAACCACAAAGCTTTGAAATATAACCAGAAACAATGTGGAAAAACAACCCATATTCCATCCCCTGGTCTGCCAGAGGAAGAGGTACCAGATCTTGATCTTTTTTCCCCCCTCTTGGCAGCAGAGAGGTGACGATGTGAGGGCTCGCTGGCTTCTAATGCCATTGTTCCCTCAAAAGGGATCACCAGTAAACCCATTTGGCATCCAGCAGCCCAGCTCCCAGCTGCTGGGGGGGTCCTAGCCCCTAGGACCCCCCTGAAGCAGTCTCAAGGTAAGTTGATCGGTGTGGCTGGAGGTGATTGTTGATTTTGGAGAGAGAAACAAAGAGTTTGAGGAGAAGACAGTCACCCACATGGCCAAGGCTACCCAGTAGCCCAAATGGCCTCCTGCCAACTCAAAACCCACTAAAAAGCTGCCTCTGAGATTGTGGTGTTGATTTTGAGATTTGCAGTGCTATTAGGAATGGGGAGAAAGAGGTGAAATGGGGGTCATGCTCCAAAATTGCAGTGGGGAAGGAACTGCCAAAACCAACACCTTTAACTTCAAAAAAATAAATGTTTAGGCTAAAGATGTGGTTGGGTCAGGCATACCTGGTAAGATATGGAAGGTTTTAAAGCTGACCAAGGCTGCTCCTGGGTTTCCAGCATGGCTGTAGCAGCTGCTGCCATTGATGACAGGAGGGATTAAATTCACCCTTTGCCCGGGGTGTGCTTGGGACAGCCCTGTGTGTCTTTGGTGATTGGGATGGGGAGATCCAGGGGAACTTGTGTGGTTCAACTCCT
>VZTY01031772.1:0-13398 GCA_013400935.1 Turnix velox | reverse complement strand
AGGCTGGATGAGGCACTGAGCAACCTGGTGTAGTGGGAGGTGTCTCTGCTCATGGCAGGGGGGATTGGAACTAGACAATCTTTAAGGTCCCTTCCAACACAAACTATTCATGACCTCAGTGTTCATTCCTGTCTGGGTCAAAGAAGCCTGTCCTCTTTCCATTCTATTCTCCCATCTTTTGTGAATCTTGCAGTGGAATACACCAGAACAATGGCCAGGCTGGCTGAAAGCTGCAGTTGCTGTTAGTAGGTGGCTAAGATTAACTTGTCTCTTCCAACCCACCACAGCCCTTTTTTTCAGTCTCATCCATCTGTTGTGCCTTGTCATTTAGACCATGAATTCTTTGTCACAAAGACTGATGTTTGTAATATATTTTAATAGAATCTTCCAGAGTGCTACAGCTTGCACTGCCAACACAATGTTGGTATTAAATAGAACACCCTTCTCCAAGGCACTTGGCTGGAATTTTTTCCTTGAGGAAAAGGGTAATGAGACACTGAAACAGGTTGCCCAGAGAGGTTGTGGATGCCCCCTCCCTGGCGGTGTTTAAGGCCAGGCTGGTTTAAGCATTGACCAGCCTGGTGTAGTGGGATGTGTCCCTGCCCATGGCAGGAGGGTTGGAACTAAATGATCTTTAAGGTTCCTTCCACTCTAAACCATCCTATGATATCCATTAAGTATTTTTCTGCAGCAATCCTGTTTATTTACTTGATTGCTTAAAAGAATTCATAGAAAACGAGAAACACCAGGCTGTAGCTCCTGTGCTGAGGAACTTCCTGCTAGCTGTGAAAGGGTTGTAGAATGACCTAAAAAATTCTCTAAAATTTCTTTTACAAAATAGATAAGATCCAGATAGTGTATCAGTCATCCCTTTACATTTTTTTTGTCACAGGTGGACTAGTCATGTTATCTTTATTCTGCATCTTCTCTCCTTTCTGCCTATCTTTTATATATGCAGGTTAAAATACTCAATTCCACATCCTTTCTATTTGCATTCAGTCTCAAGGAAAATCACTCAAATCATTCTGGCCAGCATTCTGAGCAGTGACTTCAATCTTTTACTGTAATTACCGGAGAGGCATTTCATTTTTTCCCCTACTTATCCTGACTGATATACAGCCCAGGCTAATAATTTCTATAACCCATATTAAAGAGTGTCGACTGGTAATTGCCAAGATATCCCAATAGAAGACCTCCACAGGATCTGAATGTGGGTTCCCAATAGAGAGAAATGCCTGTAGTGCATTTTACCAAAGCAAAAAGAGGTCACATAACCACAACCTGCAGAACAGATTCATACAATCATAGAATGGTTTATGTTGGAAGGGTCCTTGGGCATGGGCACCTTCCTCTAGGCCAGGTTGATCAATGCTCTATCCAGCCTGGTCAAGAAAATTCCAGGGATGGAAGTTTCTCTGGGCAGCCTGTTCATGCCTTTTAGTATGTAAGTATGTTTTCTGCGGGCACTTTGTTGAGGATATGTTTTTGTTTATCAGTAGTATTAAAAGTTGTAATGAAATATTTGTTCATTTTGGAATGATTAATGTAGTGAAGAGGGAAGCACACTAAAAAGGCTGGGGTAGGACTTTTTTAATAGGGTCCAGGATGGCATGAGTAGGAGGAATGGATGCAAATTGGAGAGGGGAGATTTAGGCTGGAGATAAGAAAGAAGTTCTTTGCTGTGAGGGTGGTGAGACGCTGGAAGAGGTTGCCCAGAGAGGTTGTGGATGCCCCCTTAATCCCTGGAGCTGTTTAAGGCCAGGCTGGATGAGGCATTGAGCAACCTGGTCTAGTGGGAGGTGTCCCTGCCCATGGCAGGAGAGGTTGGGACTAGATGATCTTTAAGGTCCCGTCCAACCCAAACCATTCAATGATTTTATATGACACACTCATAAAACCCATGGATATTAAGATGTTACTCTCCTGAAGATAAATATAGACTCCTTGCTTCAATGCTGGTAAATGTATGAGTTACATAAATAACTAACAATTCTAGAGAAAGAGAGTTTATAGAAGCTTCTAATTCTAAGAGTCTTGAATTGTTTATATATCTAGTTGCGTACTTTTCCTAGGCAGGAGGGAAATTGGGAGGAGAGGAATAGCTATGCGCTTATTTGCTACTTTTGGGGTTTTTTTTGGTTTGAGCCTCGCTGTCTTCATCGTGTTTTTTAAGAAACCATCAGTGATACCTGATTGCTAGCAACTTGCCTGTTACACTTGCAAAGAGAATGTCATTTTAGTGAAGCTCTGATCATTTGGAAATTCTCCAAGGTAAGAGAACACCTTGGATTTGACAGTAAGGGCTATGTTGAGCCCCTGTGGAATTGTTAAAGGTCCTACGTTTTAACTCAAGATTAGGCAGCTTAGTCTTTCCTTCAGAACAGGAGAGTTGTGCCTGGTGGGATGCCAGAGAAAACAGTTAACATCCTATATTCTGACCTGTCCAAAGGAAGCCTTGTGCTATTTAGGGTTTAGTTTGCTCCAATAAGATTTTCTTACAAGACCTGGCTTCCACTGCCCTATTTCCAAGATCACTGCTGTCACACCAGACCTATATTCATGCATCACAGGATTAACAAATAGGGCATATGCCCGTCCAACAAACATCAAGGCCATGAACAGCTTGCCCAATGAATGGATAAAGAAATGCAGCCGGGGTAGCAAAGAGTACAAAGAACAAGTATCCCACCTATGTAAACTGTACCACATGTAGTAAATTAGAATCTAATGTGAAAAGACAGATCATAAGAGAGAGAACAAAGTATTAGACCTCATTAGCAATCATGAAAATGTACCCAAGTGGTTCCTAGAGTGAGGAAGAATCATCATCATCATAGTGGTCCTGAAAAATGATTTGGGATGCTTATACAGAATATCTAGTTGTTAAAAATAGGTAGAGGTATAAAAATCATGCAGTGTTGTACCACACAAAAATACGTAAAACAAACTAAGCCTAGCTTAACTTCTAAGTCATTAGAAAAACTACTGTTACAATTAAACTAAATAAAAACAAAGTTACAGTCAGGTCAAGACAAGTGCAGATAAAGCATGCTTGGCAAGCCCCAATCCCAAGTCATTGCAAACTCTGTACATGCTTGTCAGTAGCAGTGGCTGTACTGTCTAGTGGGATAAAGCTCTAGGGGTTCCTTAGATTATGCTTTTGAAGCCATGGAAAAGGAATCACTGGGAAATTTAGTGGAAGCATTTCTATCTATCTGGGAGTGCCCTAGCAAGTTTGGGCTGGTGGCTAAAGGCTAGCCAGCTTGTGGGGTTTGGACAGGACCAGCATAGCCTGTGTATGTAGGTTGTATCATAGAATAGTTTGGGTAGGAAGGGACTTTCAAGATCATCTAGTTCCAACCCCCCTGCCATGGCCAGGGACAACAACCACTAGACCAGGTTGCTCAATGCCTCATCCAGCCTGGCCTTAAACACCTCCAGGGACTGAGGGGAGCATCCACAGCCTCTCTGGGCAACTTGTCCCAGTGTCTCACCACCCTCACAGGAAAGAACTTCTCTCTTATCTCCAGCCTAAATCTCCCCTCTTCCAATTTTCTTCCATTACTCCAAGTCCTCATTCAAAAGTACTACCCCCTACTACTTTTCTGTAGCCCCCTTTAGGTATTGAGAGGCAATTCTAAGGTCTCCCCTGAGCCTTCTCTTCTCCAGCCTCAACAATCCCAACTCCTTCAGCCTGGCTTCAGAATTGGACACAGTAACTCCAGTTGGAGTCTCATCAGAGCCCAGTAGAAGGTCAAAAGCACCTCCCTTGACGTGCTGGCCACACTTCTCTTGATGCAGCCCAGGTTTTGCATGGCTTCTGGGCTGCAAGCACACACTTCCTGCTCATGTTATGACCAGTAGCAAATGCTGCTGACACTCTAGATCCTAGTAAATCTTAATCCTCAGAAGTAAACTAGGAGCACTCCAGACCAGCCTTAGAAACAATTGCATCACATCCTACAGAGGAGTGGTGGCCAACCCGAAGAGCTGTTGTCTCCTGCCTCATAACTCCTCTCACAGCTATTTCTCCTTCCAGTTCTCTGCAATATGGGATATATGTCTTGTGGCTCTTGTCCAGGAAGAACATTCATTATATATCCCATCAGCTAGGGAAGTTAGTGTGCTACTAAATACTCTTTTGGTTTGTCCTTTCACCTTTTATATTTCTCTTTACAAGATCTCTAGGTTTTTACATCCTTGGTAGGCTCATGGGAACAGAGATCTTCTTTTCTCATGCTTGTCAGTCCCTAGCTCAATACAGCAAAATCTTCTTAAATATTTGAATAACATTAAGTATTATTAATAGTTAAGTCCTATGGCTTAATCAAGGCTCTTAAGAACACAAAAGGAAGAAAAAGGAAAAAAAAATTAACTCATATAAAAAAAATTTTCAGCAGCTGTGATGATTGTGATCCTGACTTTAAGATCTTGGCCAAACAGAGGTTGATCATTTGGCACAGGGATCTAACTAGAGATCTAAATTACAAGACAAAGAGGGATCTCTTTCCATGAGAAAACCACAGGAGTTTGAAGAATTATTAGTTGAGACGTGAACTGGGGCTAGGGGTTTTATTATTCTAATTAGGAACAGGAAAATTCATATTCCATTTTGTAATTAAAACAATACACATTCTACCACCTAATTATAATTGACATTTTCAAGGTGTTGGGAGCTGAAGTCTATAATTACAGAACTACTGCTGCCTTAAGCAGAACACTCCATAAATATTCATATTTTAAATAGCCAGTTATGCTGTTTAGAAGATTTTAGAAACATTTGCTTGCTTTTTTTTCTCTTCAGAAATGTTAGATTTTTATAAAACACATTTTATATTTGTATTTTTAAAAGATAGGAAGAAAAATGTCCTGTGGGATCCGACATACTGTATAGCAAATTGACTGTAAACCTAGTCGTTAGTATTATAAGCAGTCACGGGGGAGATTCGTAGGGTTTAGAATTATTCCTTTTCTTTAAGTAGAATAGGTAATTACAGTCAGAAATAATACAGGAGTCCTATAGTGAAGTCTTAAGACAGCAAAATGCAATTGTTACAATTCCTTAATTAACATAAAATTACAGCTTACATAGTTAAAAAAAAAAGTGGTTGTTTTAGTGTTGCACAATAAAATATGACATCATTTATCACCTATTTTTGATACTTGTGTGTTACTGTTTAACAGAGCTGCCTGCCTGAGAATGCCATAATCAAAATAGAGATTGGGTAATGCAGAGCCTGTTGTTCATGGAGAGGCCACAGAATGGTTTAGGTTGGAAGGCACCTTAAAGATCCAACCCCCATGCCATGGACAGGGACACTTCCCACGAGACCAGGTTGCTCAGTGCCTCATCCAATCTGACCTCGAATACTACAAGGGGTTGAGGGGGCATCCACAACCTCTCTGGGAACCTCTCCCTGTATCTCACCACCCTCACAGCGAAGAACTTCTTCCTTATCTCCAGCCTAAACCTAGCCTCTTCCAATTTGTATTTATTATTCCTAGTCTGGACCCTATTGAAAAGTCCTACCCCAGCATTTCTGGAGCCTCCTTCAGGTACTGAGAAGCTACTCTGAGGTCCCCCTGAGAGTCTTCTCCAGGCTGAACACCACCAACTCCTTCAGCCTGTCCTCAGAAGGGAGATGCTCCATCCTCTCATCATCTTCATTTCTTGACATTAAAGAAATGGAAAAAGGCACAATGAAGATGAAACTCTTGGTGCAATGTGTTTTGTGAGTCCACCCGCTCTGTCTTTTCATGCTACTTTTTATTCCATTGTGGAATGGGATGAACAACATGGTTGCTTTTACATTCTTTGTAAATAGGTAATGAATGTTGCAAGAATAATATAGTCTAAGCATGGTGAAAATTGTGTTGGGACAAATTCTTGTGGTGTGAAGTGCTTGATGTAAAAGAGGATGGTGAATTTCTCAAGAGATGTGATACAACCATAAAGATCTTTTTCTGATTTTATCTGTCAAAGTGAGTCTATCAATATCTGCAAGTTTTTACTTTTCAGCTGCAAGTAACAGTTGCAAGGAAAAGTTAATGTGAGAGCAGTTTAGAAAATAAAAAGGAAGGATGCAAATTGGAGGAGGGCAGGTTTAGACTGGAGATAAGGAAGAAGTTCTTCACTGTGAGGGTGGTGAGAGACTGGAAGAGGTTGCCCAGAGAGGTTGTGGATGCCCGTTCAATCCCTGGAGATGTTTAAGGCCAGGCTGGATGAGGCATTGAGCAACCTGGTGTAGTGGAAGGTGTCCCTGCCCATGTTTAAGAGGTTGGAAACTGATGATCTTGAAGGGCCCTTCCAGCTCAAACCATTCTATGATTCTGTATTATCCCTAGGTACCTACATTGCAGTAGGGACACTGAGAAGAAATCATTGCATCTCAGTCAAGGATTGGGCAGTTGTTCTGTTGTTGCCTTGTACAGGAAGGATTGTGGGAAATTACAAACAAAAAATGTTTCTGAGCGCTTACAAGGAGGATACAGGGAATAATCACATGCTGCTGGTCTCCTCTGAATGCCCCAATTGCCTGCCTTGGGGGAGGGCTGCTCTCTGTATTCACTTATAAACCAGAGGCTTCAAAATGGTTGTTTGCTCTTTCTCCTCTGGAACAACTTTCTTCCAAAGAGTGGTTGCATCTGTGCTTTCAGGAGCTGGTGGTTTGCTGTGTTGAATTTATACTCAGAAGGGGCAGCTTCACTCTTAATAAATGCCTGGAAGTAATTGTGAAGGGTAAAATTGCTAACGAGCTAGAGGATAAAATTATTGTGAACTGCAGTCATCACGGGTGTAAACACACTGAGTCTTACCAAAGTTAATTGCTTTTTTGATAGAATTACAAAAAGAATGTGAAGGCAGAAGGCAGAACATGTATTTAGATTCTGGGGAAGCAGTGGATACTTTTTATCATTAAATGTTTCTTTAAAACTTGATGCAAACTGGCTTTGTTATAAACACTGTCTTGCTACAGGACCAGAAATGGTGATGATGAGCAGCAGATAGCTTGGTCTCTACATGGGAGACTGCAGGCCTGGTGCTTTCTTTAAAAAAATAAATAGTAAAAGGGAAACAAAGTGTATCTGTTAATCATTCATAAATGAGCATGGGCCAACAATGTGCCCTGGTGGCCAAGAAGGCCAATGGTATCCTGGGATGTATTAGAAGGGGCGTTGTCAGTAGGTGGAGGGAGGTTCTCCTCCCCATCTACTCTGTCCTGATGAGACCTCCTCTGGAGTATTGTGTCCAGTTCTGGGGCCCTCAGTTGAAGAAGGACAGGGAACTTCTGGAGAGAGTTCAGTGCAGAGACACAGAGATGATGAAGAGATTGGAGCATCTACTCCTTCTGAGAAAAAGCTGAGGGAGCTGGGTCTCTTTAGCTTGAAGAGGAGGCTGAGGGGTGACCTCATTAATGTTAATAAATACAGAAAGGGTGAGTGTCCAGAGGATGCAAGGCTCATCTCAATGACCTCCGATGATAGGCCTCGGGGCAATGGGTGCAAGCTGGAACACAGAAGGTTCCACGGGAAACTGAGAAAGAACTTTATCACAGTGAGGATGAGAGAACACTGGAACGGTCTGCCCAGAGAAGTTGTGGAGTTTCCTTCTCTGGAGACATTCAAACCCATCTGGATGCCTTCCTGCGTGACCTGGTCTAGGTGTTCCTGCTCCGGCATGGGATGGAACTAGATGATCTCTTGAGGCCTCTTCCAGTCCCTGACATTCTGTGTGTGCAAAAAGGCTGAAGATTGGATTGGGAGTTTTGATTAGTCACATAGGCAGCAGAGTTATTTGATATGAACTGATTATTAAAGATGTGAAAATGCATACTGCAAGGAGCAGTGAAATGTAAATAGCAAACATCATGAAGATTTGTTAACTGATCATGTTGTCTTTGCAAAAGCATTGCTGCTTCATTTCCAAACAGTAATTTGTTGCTTTCTTCTCTTCTAGTTGCCCATACTGGCATCTTCTGTTGTTAGCCTCTATTTTCTTGAACTTACTGATGTCTTCAAGCCAGTTCATTCTGGATTTAATTGCTATGACAAGAGTCTGAGTATGCCATACATTGAACCTACACGAGAGTCTGTTCCCTTCTTGATGTTGCTTAGTCTGGTTTTTGCTGGACCATCCATTACGGTAAGTTTGAGGTGCCACTGGCACTTACTGAAGATTTTATCTGATTTTATCTGTCAGAATGAGTCTATCAATAGCTACAAGATTTTACTTTTCAGCTGCAGGTAACAGTGAGGAAGAATTATTGTGAGAGCAGTTTACAAAATAAAGAGGAAGGAAATAGTTCATGTCATATTACTAGGAGTAATGGTTGCAAATTGGAAGAGGGGAGATTTAGGTAGGAGAGAAGAAAGAAGTTCTTTTTCAGTTCTTCAGTTATGCCAGCTTCAGTTGGCATAAAGAAAATAGTTCATTTGGTTTCAGTTAGGCTGCAGAGCATCATCCTAATTAGTTCAGGCTTTTAAATTAATCTTTATTCTGCTAGCAGAGAAAGACACACCTTAAAAAACTCTTTTGCACTTCGTCTGCTCACACTGTCCTGATTGTGGGCATTGATGTAAAGAAACAGCTTCTACAGTTGGGTGAGAAAAGCTTGAATCATTACATTGTGCTGTACATATATTTCAACTTTACAGACAGGACATCTTCCTGCTGTGAGATACACCAAAATTCAGTACATTGTTGGAAATAGAAACCTTTATTTGCAATCTTGAATGTACTACTTTTGTTAGAACCAGCTTTATTCAGTGAGGAGGTGTATCAAGTGCATCAGTGAAATCGATGACTTCCCCCAGTAGCACAGGAACTCCTCCATAGTGTTAGTCAGTCATTAAGAGCAGGCAAAAGGAGGCTGCGTTGATCATTCATTTATTTTTATCATTATTTGTCATGGTTTAACCCCAGCTGGCAACTAGAGCCACACAGTCAATTGCTCACTGTCTCCCACTTCTTCCTCTCCCCCCAGAAAGAGTGGGGAGAAGGGGAAAAAAAAAACAAACAAAGGGGAAAGGGAGAATAAAACCCCTCATGAGTTGGATTAAAGATATTTAATAAAAATTATAATAGAAAAGGAAAAATAACAAAACAACAACAGCAATAGTAATAATAATAATGATGATAATAATAACAGGGTTCACCCTGATCACTCAGTGAATTGGCACTGACCAGAAGAGTGTTTTTAGATTCCTGCCTCCCAGCCATCCCCATATATATGCATAGATAGACATCTATACTGAGCCTGATGTCCAGGGTATGGAATAATTCATTGGCCATTCCATGGTTCTGCCTGTGCTTTAGGGAAGCTGAAAAAACAGCCCGTGAATAGTGTAAACATCACTTAGAAACAACTAAAATCAATAGGCATTATTGATGTTCCTCTCACAGCAATCACTAGAAAGTGACTCTATCCCAGCTGAAATGGACACTATTTTAATGGAAAAAAAAATACATATTGTTTGATGCAATTGAGTGTTGTTCCTGCTGTAATTGATAAGTCTAAAGACTTTACCTTAATACTTACATACATACACTAGAGGAATTAATTTTGCCTGATTTTAGGCAGCTAAGATTGGAACCTTGTCCTCACCCCCCTTCTGTTTGGCAAATGGAGGGAGAAATTCACCTTAAATGGATAATTCCACACCCTAAAAAGTTGAATGAGCCTTCTGAAAGGTACCTTGTCTCCTCTGACAGCAGCGACTGCGTGTCTGGGTTAGGTTCACACTCAGTTGGTTACTTCTGTATTCCCCTAAATTCAACCACTTCATTTATTTTATAATACAAGTCAGTTTTGAATTGCAGAATGTATAAAATGTGATGCCAATGTCAAAATCATCAAATGCTGTTCTCTCTTTGCTTTCCAGGGTGTTTTCTGGGGTTTTTTTGGGTTTTTTTTTAAACACAGTTTGGTTTAGGTTGCTTTAGAAACCATTTTTGAAGGATTTTGCACAACCATGAGCCTGAAAATTGTGCTCATTAAGAAGCTGGGAGCTAAGAGTCTTGCAGCAAAAACCAAATGCTGTGATAAATAAAAGACATGCAGTTTGACTTGGTCCTTCAAAGTTTAGATAGTGTTTTTGATAACAACAAGATGAACTTTCCTGAAACAACCATAGAAGGATCCAGGCTCACTTGGGCCACGGTATAGAATGATAAAGTGGTTTGGATTGGCAGGAACCTTAAAGATCATCTAGTTCCTACCCCCTGCCATGGGCAGGAAAACCTTCAACTAGACCAGGTTGCTCAGTGCATCATCCAGCCTGGCTTTAAACATCTCAACAACCTCTTTGGACAACCTGTTCCAGGGTCTCACCACCCTTACAACAAAGAACTTCTTTCTTATCTCCAGCCTGAATCCCCCTTCTTTGAAGTTGCAGCCATTACTCCTATATAGAGGTAAAAGCTTATTTTTACTTCAGAGTTCATGTCAAGCCTAGGAAATATCAAACACCTACAACTGAGATTAAACATGCCTATTTCATTAAGAAGTGTTTATTATGGGCTTTGATTGAAGGTTAATTAATCATAATCATCTAGGCTGGAAGGGACCTTATAGATCATCAAGGCCAACCATCAGCCCAACTCTGACAAGCTTCATAACTTGAACCCTTGACCCTCAGATTAGCGTCTGATGCTCTCCCAACTGAGCTCCACACCCAGGTCAATTATTTCAGCATTGCCTGAAATTTTGCAATAGCAAATGTCATTCTCCCCCCAGCCATGCAGCCAAAACCATGCCTTGAACGGAACTCAAACTCCAACTTGAGCATCTTCCAGACATAAGACTGGTAAAGTCAGTTTGTCCTGAAGCTTCAAATTGTATCTGCTTAAGAGCTACAAGCCTCAGGAAGGTGTAGTTCATTTGTATTAGTGTCAGCATGAATATGATGATGGTATTATGTGGAGAAAGGGCTCTAATAGTACAAAATACACAACCTCCTTTAATAAGAACATGCTTAAGATGATGCAGAGCATCAGCCCTTTCTTATTCAATATCACTTCAGAGGTAAAAATCTCCATTTTTTTCCCAATTTTTTTCTTTTGCGAGCATGTAGTGATAGGATGAGGGGCAGTGGCTTGAAACTAGGGCAGGGCAGGGGTGGTGAGACAAGAGGAAAAAGTTCTTTACCATAAGGGTGGTGAGACACTGGCCCAGGTTGCCCAGAGAGGTGGTGAAGGCCCCATCCCTGGAGACATCCAAGGCCAGACTTGCAGAGGCTCTGAACAACCTCATCTAGTGTAGGATGTTCCTGTCACTGCAGGGCCGTTGGATTAGATGACCTCTGCAGGTCTCTTCCAACTCAACGCATTCTATGTTTCTTCAGAAAAGTAGGCCAATGAAGTTCAATCCAAAAAGATTACAAGATGCCAATGACACAATTGTAGAGTTTAGCATTTTCTAAATTTTTCATTAGCATTTCAATTAATTATCTGCTTTATAAAACTTGTAAATTACAGAAAAGAAAGCGTAAGTTATGTAAGTATTTGAGGATCGTGTGCCCTGCCTGCAATTCAGGTTCTTACTGCAATATGAGACCATCAGTACTCAATAAAATTCAGATGTAATCAAGCCAGATTTCAAATATTAGCAATAAATAAGAACAAATAAGTAAAAAATAAGAGATAAAAATTTTTAAAGAGAGAAGATAAATTCCCATCTCAGTCTCTCCTTAAAACTTTATGTAAGTATTAGAATTGGACATAATTTTTACTATATTATCTTTGTTTATCTATCTTTTACTAGGCCCAGAGAACATCTTTTCACTTTATAGGGGTTTTTTTGCAACAAATCTATCATTTGCAATTTATTTTCTCATGCCATTATTGCAGAAGGATTTGTGTGGATTTGGGGCTTTGTGTTTCTTTTTTTTTCTTTGCATACTTTTTGTTTGCTCATTATTAGTCAGCAGCACCTGCTTTTAAGCAGGTCTGTTCTTTAGCCCTGAAGTACTGCAGAAATTTCCTACGCATACTATTGACAGACATCTCATAACTTGGGACATATATTAAATTTTCTGTGTATATTTGTAAAATATGGGAGAGTTCAGTGTGGAACAACTGGAGTTGTATGTATTGTATGTAGTTTATATCTGGAATATAGATACAGTATGGAATGTATCTATAGCATATAGTAAGACTTTTGTTTGGTACAAACTTCTGAATCTTAGCCTTAGACATTTTCTCTGTAGCTATGATTCCACAGAAGCTCTGCTGAGAGCAATGATATCCTGAATGCTGCAGCATTACGTGGTGCCAGGTGCCACATGTGCACAAGAAAGAAGGGGTAAAATTGTGGCTGAAGTGTAGAGAAGGTCCCTTATCTCGCTTCCACAAGTTATCTGCTGCTGAAGGGAGGAGGATGCTCTTCAGCCTCTTCAGATCAGGAGGCTTGAACACCACTGAGCACGCAATGATGCTCATCCTGAGCATCCTGTCTCATCCCATGTTTTCTGCCCAAAGATTATCACCTCTCTATCCAAAACCCTCAACTGTTGGCCTATGTGGAAGCTCTGGGTTTGAGGCTTGGTCAGCCAGAGTCTAAATAGTCTTTGGTGTTTAGCCTTAGCGTTCAAAATCAAGCAAACGCACACTTGGAGAAATCCTGGCTAGGTGAACCTGACGGGCATGTGGCTCTTCCTGACCAATTACTTTCAAACATGGATGACATGTAGAGACAGTAACGGTGGCAGCAGAAACCCTCCCCAGAGAGGAAGGAATACACTACGAGTACAATGACACTAGTCAAATCAACCTCTGTCTTCTGCTAGTGGCATAAAGCATGGGTCTGCATCACCTCTTCTAGTAGAGGTCAGTTGTCAGTTGGACGACATCTCATGCACCTCTGGTAAGAACTTAAAGCTGACTTCTAGGAAAAACTTCTCTGCCATCATAACCAGCTTCTAAGAGGACCAAATGAAAAAAGCAGATGCCTATTTAGGTGTATCACCTGTTTGGTGTTTCTGGCTGTCTGTCTCTCAGCAGTTTCTCACTCTGGAAATGAGAACACCTAATTATCATGCAGAGGCAGTCTGTCTCCCTGGACCATGCATGTACAATTACAGGTTCCGAGTCACTCCTCAGAAATTCACTGCTGTCAGTTTGACCACGTTGAATGCCTGAACATGTAAGACAGGTGCCCTGGGTCATGCTGCAAGGTAGGATGTCCACAGGTTTGCTGTTGTGACACCAAGGTAAGGCTTTTATTAAATGTGGCCTGAGGTCAACCTTTCTACAGCTTAGCTTCTGTAGGTGCAGAGGACAGGCTACAATCTGAAGTATCAGTGGCCTCAACCAGCATTTGCAAAAGTAGCACATGAGACACTGCCTGGTGTTATTACGAGAAGTCACGCATGTTTGGAAGGGGCTGGAGCAACTGCTTT
>VZTY01031769.1:91302-104506 GCA_013400935.1 Turnix velox | reverse complement strand
GACAGGCTGTTGTTCAGCCTGGAGAAGAGAAGGCTCAGGGGTGACCTTAGAGTAACTTATCAGTACCTGAGGGGGTCCTACAGAAAGGCAGGAGAAGGAATTTTTAATATGATATCGATGGGAGGACTAGAAACAACGGTTGTAAATTGGAAGGGGGTAGATTTAGACTCGACATAAGAAAGAAATTCTTTACAGTGAGGGTGGTGAAACACTGGAACAGGTTGCCCAGAGAGGTTGTGGATGCCCCCTCTCTGGAGGTGTTCAAGACTAGGCTGGACATGGCACTGAGCAGCCTGATCTAGTGGGAGGTGTCCCTGCCTATGGCAGGGGGGTTGGAACTCGATGATCTTTAGGGTCCCTTCCAACCCAAACTGTTCTATGATTCTATGTTATCAGATATGAATGATCCATATATAGCAAATATGTCTTTAATGTTTTGAAAGATTTGTTCTTACAATATTCCTATGATTAAAATAATTTTCAGAACTATACATTGTCAGTATATTCATATTATGTATATTCTTTAAATATAATGCTTATAGCACTGAAATGTCTGTTGACATTATATTTAGATATGATTTTAATTTTACTTAAATTTGCCAAACACATGGTTTATACTGATGATGTATGCACTTTGAATTACTGGCAAATGTCACAATTTGAATTATCTCAGTGACTGATCAGATAAATCGTGTACCAGAACTTGATTATCAAATACACTCAAAACAGATTCTTTTACAAGGAAAGAAAAAATTTTTCACAAAAACTTCTATTAGTAAAAAAAATTGTCCATAGGAGACTTAATGTAGCTGCATTTTTATCTTTAAGTATACTGGTGTGATGTGGAAATAAAATCACAGTTAATACATATAGTATTATGTCAAATCAGTCTTCTTCAGCTCTCAAGCCCTTTCAGTGATTTACACTATGATAAAGAAAACTTACAAACTGGCCTATCTCCTGAGAATGTGACTGACCAGGGATGACCTCTCTAAACTATATGCCTTGTTCCTCGTAAACTTAGGAAATTACTGATATAATCTGCTTCATGATAATGCTGATAGAATCTGCACTCCTTTAATTTTTTTTTTTTTTGACATTTTATTGCAAACTGGAAAAGATCTTGCTGACTGCAACAAATTCTGTGTAATCAAGGATAATTGCTTTACAATGGTAAATGAACCATTATTAGTAAAGTCTGTCTGCTCATGATCAAAGAATGAGTTACTAAGACTTTCAACACACATAGACACTACTCAACCTGATCTGCAGAGTAGCTTATTCCCTTTACTAGGCACTCACCTTACAAATATGAATTGAAGATGGTTGAAACTAGTAAGATTTCAAGTTCTTCAAAATACAAGCTTTGTTCTATGTTAAAAATATTAATCAATCTATCTTTTAAACAGGGAGAATAGAACTAGTTACTTTCAACTCAATCACTTCAGGTGTCCTAAAAGGATGAGAAATTAAAGGCTGTATATTTGCATAATGACAAAGTCTCCCTTCTTCCCCTTGGGGCTTGCTTAAAACCAGATGCCTCAGCTGTTACCATGACTAGGGTCTGTAATCTGGTTATTTTAAATTACTATTTCCTCTTTCAGGGTATATCCAGCAGCGTGAGTATATCTATTGCATCTATATGATATCTGTATTTGAATATTACTTGGGTATTTTCACATTTCCAAATTCAAGCATTTTGTTTGCAGATGAAAAATTAAAAACACCAAAACCAAACAAATTAAAAACCTTAACAAAAATATGCAAGCAAAATTAAATATTTTTGCTCAGAAAGAAACCTTGGTACTGATATATTGATAATTTTCTGCAAGAAGGCATGAGACATTTTGAAGCATATCCTGCTTTTAATCCGATACTAAGTAATAATGTAATATGTTTATTTATATTTTCTCTGATGTCTTCTATCTTTTATATAAAATGTTACGGCTCTCTCTTTTTTAAATTTCTAGAATAAAAGTAACTGAAGAAAATGCTTTATGACCTCATTGTCCTTGAAGGTATAGGCTCCTTGTCCAGATGATGTTTTAGCTCCTTGTAAGGTCAGTTTAAAGACTGTAAATGAGAGTAAATAAGTAAATGAGAACAGCAAGCATAACACATTTACATTTAGCAGAGTATTACTTGTGGGGCTGTTTTGCTGTAATCATTATCCCACTGATATGAATTTTATTTTTCTTGCCTACAAATGTCTGTAATGACACAATACATGTATTACAGTGGACCTGTGAATTAGAGTGGACTTGTGCATAAAGGACGTCATAGACACAACTGTTTTTCACGGAAGAAAAACAGCAAACAAAACCCTGGCAACCAGATAATCTTTATTAAGTAATATTTGATATCAGCTTTACTCAACATGAATGACTCATTAGAGTTTATTTCTGTAAGAGGAAGCACTTTTACCACCCTTCAAGTGGCACATTTTAATGTACTACAAACAGTGCAGCCAAGGAGTTAATCAGATCTCTGGTTTCCCACACTTTGCTGAAACAATAATCTTTAGTAACTTCAACAGGTTATCTACAAGCAGCATTGACTCTTTGCTTTTTTCTCAAACCCTTGTGATATGCACAAGTGCTCCAGGCACTGAACAAGTCAAGAACCCCACCTGGTATTTGCTCAAGAGTATTTTCATTGAGAGATTTTCCTTTAATCAAAATAAATAGGCTGTTTCATGCCAAAAGTGATCTTATTGACAGATCCTAAAAATGTTAAATGAGCAACCTGTTCTGTAAGTGTTGCTTTTCTAATTTAAAATCATTACAGCACTGGAGCATTGACATGGTGTTATTTGTTATAATTTCTTGTTTGGTTAGTGCAAGTTATTCCTGTGATTTCTTCTTTGATTTTAGCTTTATTTAAAATCATTAGCACAGCATTTACATTTATATTTACAGTCCTTGCAGCGAACCAATCTATGGAAGTGATGGAAAACAACACTGTTTTAATACTGGATTTGGCATTTGCCAAATTAAATCTCATAACTTTTCAATATGTGACAGATTCATGTTTCCAAGTTAGTTTAATAGATTTTACATTTCTCTTGGTTTTCAGCTATTTCTATTTTCTTTGTTAATTTGTAGTTTATATAATGAAAAATGAATCATCAATCATAAAATACATTGAATAACAAGTTGATATAATTCATGGATAATTAGAACATAGCATTTTAGCATAAAACTCTTGGATTTTAAACTTTGCTGTTTCCAAGAGAAGTTTTTGGTTTTGCACTCAGATTTTTCAAAATATCTTTTTGCATAAAATGCAAAAGTCATCCTCTACGAGGATAAGTGATACTGACCAGAGAAAGGTCATGATCTATATTATAAAATGTATAAAATAATGAAACAGATTTATAAAGAAAAGCCATTTCAGGGGTGCATTGTCCACTGCCCCTATGCATACATTACACATAGTCTAGCGGAAAATTTAAAGAATTAGTACGGGGGGGATTGCTAAAACAGAAGTTGAAGACCTTTTATGCTTATAATATTGCTGATTCAGCTATGAGTTATCAGAAACCCTTCCTTCATTTCTGTTCAATTTCAGCCTCAAAGAAATTGAGCAATTTTCATATGTGCAGTAACATTATCATTGCACTAATTAAATTCTGATGTAATTCAGTTTCATTTATTTATATGTAGCTCTGTCACTAATAAATAATGATGCTAAGGGTCCACCAGAGTCTCCTGTTAAATAAGCACTATGCAAAAATCTCAAGATATATATCAAATCATTTCAGAAGTTACATTCACTTTTATAGTATTTGAATCAAAACTAAGAAGGATGACCATGCATATGTATTTATTTTTGTAAAGTAACATTACAAAATTGATGTATTTAGGACAACTGATGTATATGTACCATCTCCTCACATTCTGGAGGAAAAATTTCTAATTATTTAAGTTATTTGTTTTGTTAAATCCACAATACTATATCACTTTTTTCTCCCAATACAACTTTTTCTCATTTTTGTAAGTTTCTAATGCAACCTTTCACAAAGAAAGTTTTGTAATGCTTCCAATAATGAGATTTTGCATATTATCCTACAGAAAATTAATTTGTACACCTAACCTCAAAGAAACCCAAAAAACCCAACAACAGAAAAACCTACAAACCAGAATCAACAATGCAGCACATTTGTGTTTTAAATTTTTCTTATGAAAATTTCCATCTTCAGAAACACAGAACAAAAACCCTGAATGGCAATTACTATAGGATTTTCCAGTTAGTAATCTCTCAATCTTGTTAAGGTCATGATTGATGTCCATCAATTTTTCTTACTCTGTTTCACTGTTACAAATCATCCTTCAAGCTTCCTATGTTTTATTGCTATTGCTTTATCTTTTTGTCTCACAGCTAAAATACACTGTGCATATAACATTCAAAAAAAGTCTGTTCTCTACTACAAAAGTAAAATTACATCTTCCAAGATTTTGCTTCTGAAGTAGGCAATGAGCAATCCAGGCTCCATCCCTCCTATTTCCAAGAACTAATGAACTAATGCTTTCTTTTCTGCTGCTGCTGTTGTGTAAAATGGAAAGATGACTGCAAGGTTTACACTTATCTTGAGTACCTTTGTGACCCATAGGGACATGGGTCACAACAAATTATACTATATCGATTTAATTTAATTCCACTTTCTGCACTAAATGTGTGTTGTGGTTTAACCGCTGTAAACAGCTCAGCCCCATGCAACAGCTTGCTCACTTTCTCCCACAGGGATGGGAGTGAGAATCGAAAGGTTGAAAGTTGATTTGATATAAAACCAGTTTAATAGGCACACTAGCAAAGTAAAATAAGAAATTCATTCACTACTGCTCACACTGAAGGTATGTATTTAGGGCCATCTCCTGGAAATCAGGGTTCCATCACACCTAATGGTTACTTCGGGAGACAGACGTCATAACTCCAAATGTCCCTTAGTCTTCCTTCTGCCTCCACCTTTTATTGCTAAGTATGATATCATCACAAATGAGAAGATAACCCCTTACAAGCTCCTATGAAGAAAATTAATTCTTTCTCAGACAATACCAGTGCCTTATGAGATCCAGGATATGAATAATCTAATCTCTTCTGGTTGTTAATTTTTTCTGTTCTCTTGCATTTCCACAGACATTTTTTGGCATTTTATACCCGTCCTTTTGTAAAATATATCAATCTGTAGATGTAATAAATTACTATATGTAGGTAATATGTAGCTATGTCTGCATAGCTTGTCTATATCCAAATGCACATGCACACACTCATACAAAAAAACCCCCAAACAAAACAGTCTTTGTACATCATGGTGGGAGCCACTGAATGAAACTATTAAAGTTTTCAGTACTTTGTTCTATTGTTCTACAAACATCAGAGGCTGATTGCTGCAAAGGCAATATACAGTATTTCAGTTAAAACAGTACTTAAAAAGAAAAAAACTCTATTTCCCTTTCAGAAGCCCAGAGCAAAAGAGTCCTCTGCTCATTATTCACTAAAGAAGGAGAATTACATACAAGCAGTATATAAACAGGAAAGCACAGAAAGATCTTGGCCATGTTTTTGTCTGTCTTAAGGAATTTCTAATTCTAATTCTAAATCCTATTTCATCTCCTTGGAGTGCCCTCTAGATTTAAATTTTTGTCTTCAAAATATGAGTTTTAGCAAAAGCCAGTCAGGTTACAACAGAGCAGCTCAAAGATAACACAAATTCTCTGCAAAAAGGCTTTCTCCAGTTTGATAAAAGCTTGCCTGCCTGCAACAGGAAAGACACTTAGCTTTTAGTTACCATCATTCCAATGATGCTACACTCCCTTCTTACTACCCAGGAGCCCTAGGTAGAGCCCTGACTAGAGTTTTGGAGGGTACGTGGTCGGGGAAACCCCTGCTGAAAACTAGGTGTGATCACGCACCAACAACTAAGGTGATGTTCATGCCTTCATACTTTCACCAGGAAGCTATTTGTTTCAAAATCCTTAATCACCTCCTGCTGAGTTTTACAGAGAGTGAAAACACGGGGGTCACTTAGAAATTCAGTGGGAGGCAGACCTCTCCCCTTCTGTCCTGTGACAGAGACAGATTTCTGAAGGCCTGGGGGTGTTTACACATTGACACCTGCTGCTTTTATCTCCTTGATCTGAGCTTGCTCTGCTTCCAGCAGGGCTGATGGTCTGCTCCTCTCTGCCTGATTCTGCTTGTCCTCCTGCAGTTTGATCCAGAGCCCAGTGGAGTCAAAGACTCCTAAGACTTCCTTTGGCTTCAGTGGATTTTGAAGTCTGCCAGATACATAATTAATTTATTTCAATGGACTATGAATCAGGCTTTTTGTACTGCCAGATGTATAATTAATATTTCAGGATGAATTCCAGGTATCTTGCTGTTTTGTAAGGTTCTTCCTACTGTCTCAGTTCCTGTCCCCCATGTAACAAGGTCATAAATTAAAATCTTATATGCTAAGTCAACAAGCAAATAGATAAAATTAGTAAAACTCTGATCCTGATATCTGCCACATACACAAATAAGGAAAATATCTCATAGGACATTTCAGTCTCAAAAATAATAGATTTTTTTACCCTAGAGTTTCCAAATGATTGCTGATTTTTCATCATTAGACAAAATATCTCTTGACTGAATTTTCATCATTCCCTATAACTTGAGGGAGAATTTATATAGTTTATGCATTAAAAAGAACAGGTCATTTTACTGCAATATTCAGGTATCACTAGTTTTATGCATTAGTTCAAACATCTTTTTTTTTTAATGATTAAAAGTGGACAAATGAAGCACATGAAGCATTTAATTTTTTTTTATGAAATCTTGTCTTGAAATGAAATACATTACTGATCCCATGCAAGCAGCTTTTGCTTCCTTTGACATTTACAGAGGCTGCATGAAACACAAGCCTGTCATATTCTAGCCTGTTAAAAGACCCTCATTCTTCAAAACACTATTGCCTGTAGCCTATCATTCCAACTGTTATTACTAATGCATTCTCTCACCTTTTCACTTTATTTGCCCCAAGGATCAGTTTTGCACCAGAAAACAATGTCTGCTCTAGCCTTACAAATTGATCCATCTAAAATAGCAAACTGTTAAAAAAATCCAAAGGATACAAAGAAACTTGGATTACTAATACTAATTTTATTTCATACCAGTGGTCTTACTTTCTCAGCAAGTTGTGTGAAAAACTCAGGGGATATTTGATACAGTGAAGTAGTGCCAAAACTGTCTTGTGAACTCACCAACCTGTTACCTGTCTACCTTTAGGTTGAATGATCCCTGCTGTTTTCTCAGTTTTGAATCAATCTAAACTTTTGCAAAACTGGGCTTTGAGGTTTCAAAATAGAAAGAATATAGTTTCAGATTGTACTTCTATTGATGATTGTTCCTGATTCTCACCTGATGGAAAATTAAGTATAAAGAGTAAATTGGAAATCAGTTCTGATGAGCCTTAATAGCATGATCAACTTTAAAAGGAAATCTGAACAAAAGCTTTGAAATTCACTGCAGGAGTTTGTTTTCTAATAGGAAGTCCTTTTGATTTCTGAAGAAAATCATAATCTTCAATCCATTCTTTGAAAACAAGTAATTTTTATTTAATGAGGGCAGCTCCTAAGCAATGCATGATCATCTTAATGAAATTCAACAACTGCTTCATGAATCACCATGTTTTGAAAAAGATGGAAGGAAGAGAAAAAAAAATTTTCCTTGGTAATACTACAATTTATGTTAACTGTATATGTACATGAAAAATTAAGTTCTGAAGTTTTGCTTTAAATCTTTTGACAGTTGCTATTAACTTCTGCTTTTCTTCTCCTCTGTGCTTTTCTATAGTCAATATACAAAACACTCAGAGCTGGTTCTAGTGCTTGAGGATGAATTCTATCCACTATTGCATTTTTCTCTAAGCTTTAAAGGGAAGTTGTTGACACAGTTTAGCAAAAACACTTAGTCTCTTAGATATCACTCTGCTTCTGAATAATCTTTTTGGTGTACACATCAAAAGGAAAGCTTTCATCATAGATCTTGAATTGGACTCTAATCAGTGTAGGAGTTCCATAAGCTTCAGTGCAAGACCTTTTCATTTTCCTTGTGTGAAGATCAATTAGATCATAAGCTCTTCAGAATAAACATCAAATTCTTTCAGTGTTTACTGTACTAAACAATGCAAAGCACCACAGTTTTGGCTTCAAGCAAACAAACTGTAATTGACATGTTTGTCTCAGAGTATGGGAAGATCAAAACCAGTGAACTACTTTCACTGCTCGACTATGCAAATTGCATCCAGACTAAACTAGCCTTAGTCAATCCCACAGATCAAGATGTGCACAGGTGTCAGATGCTCCTTTAAAATGTCACATTTTTATTTTCAGTGTTAAAAAGACAAAATCGGTTTATCTCCTCTCTTTGATTTTAAAAAGGCAGAGTATTTTTTACTCCATAATATCAACATTTTCCTTTTTTTTTTTTTTTTCCTTTTGCAAAAATGGACAGGAAAGGATGGTATAGCAGTTTTGCTAAATTATATCTTTATGGGGTAGTATAACTACATCTTTTACCCTAAAGCATAAAATTCTTGTTAACCATGTATGATGAGCCACTGTGTAGCTGGAATGTTTACTGTAAATAATATCAATTGCACTTTTGGAGAACTTATCCATAAGTTATTTGAAGTCAGTGGGGATCTTTCCATCGATTTTAAAGGGCTTTGAAATAGGCCTTTAGCCTTGTTTTCTGTTCATGAATCATTCAGAAACTAATCCTGCAGTCTAGGTTTTTGGAAGTATTGGACAAATAGCACAAACAAATTCTAGTCTACAGGCTGTTTCCAAAATGTTGATTTAGACTATTCACTATTCAGTATTCATGATATGTGATTAGTCATCTACATTATCATGGTATTACTTCTTCTGTCTAATTGAAGGAGGGAAACTATTTAAGCTATAGCATATATCCATTTATATTCTTATAATGGAGCATCTCATTGCTGTAGTATATGGATGAATAATGAATAACGAATGTTGAATAGTGAATAATGAATAGTAAATAATTTATGCACTATGGTAAGATTTTTAAAACCAATATTCACTCACAATAATATCTGTAAAACTTTTGGAATTGTATGCATTTTCTGAAATGTTCAAAAGCTGTAACAAGAGTTTTAAATAAGAAGTAATAACTTGAATAATGCAGGATAACATTTACAGTAATATTTTAATTTAAAATATCTTTACATTTTTTTTAAGTATCAGATTTGATTTGGAGTATAAAAGGAAAGAAAGGGAACTATACTAGTGATACAGAAACTGACCATAACCTTTTTCAGCTTCATTACTTTCCTTCCATCTAGTAGCAAGGACTCTGAACCTAAGAGAGTTCCATCTTGTTGACATCTTTGGATTTAAGTGTGTCTTATGATTCAGTAGTCCAGTACCCAGTCATATTAGCTTGGGAGAGATAACACAAACATTATGACCAAAAAAATCCCAAAATTCTTTCATTTGTATTTCTTTTGAGTCAATGGAACCAGAAAATATAAGCAGTTCCCAAGACATCTCAGTCGCTTACTTATTCAGCATCATCAGTTTATTTTTAGGACTTTTTTACATGTGTTTCCCTTTTTTCTCCAGTTACTCCAGTTAGCCTGGGGTTTTTTGATCTTTTTTACTTTATGTCTTTAGATATTTTAATTATAATTTTATCTCTTATTTTCTCCAGTCATTGATTTGCTTTTCTTTTTCTCTGTTCATTGTTTTTGTGTATTTAGCCATCATCAGTCTTCTGCATTTTCTTTATTTTTTTAAGTTTTCAGTTAGCACTAATTCGCATTCAGCTCCTCTTTTTTCCTGTTGATCTTTATCCTCATCACAATTTTTTTCTTATTTAAGAGCCAAGTTTCCTCTTGCAAATAGCTGACAGGTGATTCTGATGTAAAGAGAACACTTCTTACAAACCTTATAGAGGACAACCTGTTATCAGTTGCAGGTTTCTAATGATCATAGATCTTTTTTCTACCCTTTTCAGCTACAAAGCTTGTCTTTCTCATTTTGGCTGAATATCCAGTCTGAGCAAGGACCCTTTTCCAATAAACTCTGTCTGGCACATTCTGACTCATAAGGGTGTTGTTTTCCTGAATATCTATATCACTCCTAATATAAAGTCAGGAACCTCCTCCACATGTAACTTGAAACTTGTGTTCTATCATAATCTGACAATTAGAACAAAGAAAGATAAATTGGAAGAGAACAACTCAGAACTAATCCTCAAGTCCAATCAATGGCTGGCTCAGTGAGAAGCTACTGCTGTAGATTTAAAGACATCTGGTGTTAAATAACATCAAACTGAAATCCTGTCTGCCAGACATAATTTAATGTCATTAGTACTGTGAAAATGTAAACTGTTTTTTAATTCTCAGGCTTGTATGTGTCACAGTCAAATGCTCTGTAACTGGGTTCTTCTAGGGTGTACTTGGTATGGCTGAGATGCAGGTTATTTCCTTCTTAGCTGCCCATATAGTGATGGACTTTGTAGTTAGAGCAGTGCTCATAACATTCCGATGTTTTGATTACTGTTGGGCAATGCTCGCACAGCACCAAGATTGTATTTCCAATTCTCAACACCCCACACACACCCTCCCAAAGGTTACTAGGCTGAGGATGAGCATCTGTGCCAGATGATGGCACAGAATATGTTGAGTTGGAAGGGACCTTTAAAGGCCATCTAGTCCAACCTCCCTGATATGGACAGGGGCATTCAGATTTCTTCAAGATGATCTCCATGTTTTTTTTGCAGGATCAGCAGTTTTTTTCTGTAAACTGTGTTTAAATCTATCCATGACTGGCAGAAGATGTACTTGGAAGTTTTAAATAGCTGATTTTTCTTACACAAGAAACTACTTCAAGAAGAGAGGGGGAATTTTACCTGATTGTTTTCCTGAGACACAGATCCTCTACATATATTTGCTATTACAAGTAAAAGAGAGTACAGAATATGTTAAGCATGATATTAGAAGAAATTTCTTTGCACTTTAAGAACAAGCCTTCTGGAAATTTCTTGCTGATTAGAGTTTAAGGAATATCTTCTACATAAAAATACTAAAAATACTGGAATTAAAGAAACGTACCGAGAATAGTCTTCAAACACATATGAAAGTTGTTGCCGGGAGGAAGAGGATAAACTGTTGTCCAGGTCCTGTCCTTTATACTTAAAAATTAGAGATAAAAGTTCTTAAAGTTTTGCAAGACAAACATATTTCTATTGATAAGTATAGTGAAGCACAGGGTCACACAATAGGATAATTCTTAAAGCAAGTTAAATAAATATATCAGAAATAAATATTTCAGGCAAATTAAGACTTCATTTAGTTAGAAAAAATAGACTAAGATGTCATGTCACAAGTTCTTTCACAACTCTTCCATTGCTCTGTAACAGAAAACTAAGTTTCTTCATTACTGAAATTCATGTGGGCAGATACTTGTCAGTTTTACAATGTCAGTTTAGAACAGGAAGGCATTATGACAGTGCAAACATAGAATAACTATTCAACCTGCTTTCTTTCTGAGTTAGGGTCTTTGCTGCATTGGTTTAGGAAGAGTTCCCTTGGCAGCTCCCTACGTAGTTCAGGTATTACCTAGATAAGTATTTGTTATGCCAATATGGGTATACTGAATGGGATATATTTCCTTTTAAACTACACTAATAATCTGAGGATTTTGTGACAACAAAGGAAATAGGAACACACAGTGTATGATTCATCTGACCTACTTTGGATATCTATTTGAGGAAATGAATTCTGTCCTTAAAGCACCTATTAATCTCCAAAAGAGGGACTAGGAATGCTATCTCAAATGAAAATGCCTTAAATGAGATTCCCATCAACTTTTACTAACTTTATAATGATAAGAGTTATATGAGTACTGCAAAAAGAAGAATAAACTATATAGGTATAGAAAGGACTCTCATTCTGCTGGACAAAGTAACCATCCTCACAGATAAGCCATTTATATCAGATCTCTAGTCCAGTTCAAGATGGCCTAACTCACAGCTACATTGTTCTGCTACGTCAGTGCATTTTATACAAAAGTTTAGTGTTTTGATCTAGTGTTTTTATTTTTCCTTTTTGCACACCCAAACTTCTACAAATATAGTGGCCAATTCTCACACTGTACCCAGCTACAAACTGAAAAGTTACAGAGGCTGTTCCACTGTACAGCCATTGCAACCTCATGACTGCAACAGAGGACTTCACACATTGCAAGAACTAAAATCAACACATACAAGGAAATATAAACATCTTAGAACTGAATTACTAGCTGTATAAACCTTTTGGCAAAATTTTGACTGGTTTGCATTAATAACGGATTAGATCTTCTGCTGCCAAATGTCATGCTCCTTTTCCTAACATGTACTTCTAAGAAAGGTCAGATTATATATTTCTTCTTTTAAAAATGTACTAAAAAATCTTAAATCAACTTCCAAATCAGAAACTTTTTTGGATTTATGTAGTTACAGCTACCACAATTCTGGAGAAATAAAATACTAATTATAGTTTTATCATATCCCGACAAAATAATCAATAAATAAATAGATGTATGTAAAATAGCTTCCCAGAGCAAGTAACAAGTAGAATTTTACAAAGCTGTTTCAGCTTTGTACAGACTTTATGTTCACTTACTAAGACCAGACCCCATATCCAATTGTCTAAAAAAAAGCAAAAATAAATAGAATGCAGAGGAGAACGTCCAGAATTTTGCTTTAAAGGAAGATTATGAAAACACACATGAGTTTTAGATGCTAGAGGGTGATGATTGTCCAAGTGAAAACCAGTGACGAGTGGTGTTCCCCAAGGACCAGTACTGGGACCAGTGCTATTTAACATCTTCATAGGAGATATAGACAGTGGGATCGAGTGCACCCTCAGCAAATTTGCAGATGACACCAAGCTGTGTGGTGCAGTTGATACACCTGAAGGAAGGGATGCCATCCAGAGGGACCTTGACAGGCTTGAGAGGTGGGCCCAAGTCAACCTCATGAAGTTCAACAAGGCCAAGTGCAAGGTTCTGCCCCTGGGTCGAAGCAATCCCAAGCACAGATACAGGCTGGGTGGAGAGTGGCTTGAGTGCAGCTCCGTAGAGAAACACTTGGGTGTGTCAGTTGATGACAAACTCAACATGAGCCAACAGTGTGCACTCGCAGCCAAGAAGGC
>VZTY01031769.1:60200-91017 GCA_013400935.1 Turnix velox | reverse complement strand
GCGACTGGCCAGCCTGGTCTAGTGGGAGGTGTCCCTGCCTATGGCAGGGGGGTTGGAACTCTATGATCTTTAAGGTCCCTTCCAACCCAAACTATTCTATGATTTTGTGATTCTATGATGCTTATTTTTTATTGTGTACAAACCATACTATGAAACATGAGTTCAAATACATGCTTCTCCCTCTCTTTCAAGTTTTATCTCTTTTAGTTCTTCAGGATTTAGCAGAATGGGATCCCTAATCTCCTATAAAACTGTAGCAGTACCTTGCATTGCCCATACAAAATTAATAGAATTACATCAGCAAATCCACTAATAAGAACACTAATGAGAATATTCAAAAAACAGATTATGTACATTACAAAAAAATGCTAATTTCATGCCATCAGCAAAGAAAAAGGGATCATTTCTCCTGCTTTAAGTGTAATTTAGAGTAATATAGAGGTCACTGGAATCAAAGAAACTACAGTCCATGCTTAAAATTAAACACATTTAAAATTGAACTTCCAGGGTACTTCAGAAGAGATGCTAAAGAAGATTATTAGTATAAATGTGAGACGTTAGTGGTGGCAGTATTCAACAGAATATACATATCAGCAATATTATACAGAGCAAGAAGTTCTGCGTCTTTCCAGCTAAAAGAGTTTTGATAGTAGGATCATGTTCATAGAATCATAGAACAGTTCATCATTCATCATTCATTTCCTATATATTCTCATTTCCTTAGGCTAAGAGGAACCTGGAGTACATACTTAAAAGTGCTATTTTTTACAGAACATTGCTTGTGACTAGGCATTTTTCATTTAGTTTTATATAAAATTTATGGCTCTATTTAGTTGATAATTAAACTTTCAAAATGTAACTCGTGAACACCAGGTGCTCCTGTCCTGCAATTCCACCCGCAAACAGATCAGTGGGCAGTTCCATGTATTGCAAGTACTGAAATTACTTACTATGGACCTGATCCTGACCAGGATTCAATATGGATCAGTTGTTGCCATTGCAGCTCCTTCTTCGCCCTAACACAGAATGATTACAGGAACAATTGCTTTGGATAGCTGAAGATGAATAAGTAAGGAATTTTATTGCCTATATTTACATTATTCTACTCAATGTGTTTTTATAAAGCTTTAGAGAATTTTTGTGGCAGTAACATAAAAATATTCCTTATTTGATTAAAACCAAGTTAATTGTTAATGTTGGAGCTCAATCTGATGAATACTGGCAAGGACAGAAAGGCTTCTCTAGTAGATAAAGTACTTCAATAAGTATACAAAATAAAAAGTAGCACTAGGGAAAGTGTAGGCCTGCTGTCATGTGGGGCAGGAATACTGGTGACACAGTGCATGGAAAAGGCTGATGTACAGGTATCCTTCTTTGCCCAATTTTCACCTGTACAACTGTTCTTTGTAAATCTCAGGCACAAGAGACAAGGGGGAAAGTCTGGAGTGAAGAAGTCTCTAAGGCTCTAAATCTGGTCTAGATCCAATTTAATTGCATGATTGAACCCATCTCATAAATCTGACCCTGATTTTAAATCATACGTATCACAAATCGTAGAGATATTTAAAGACAATGCACTAAAAGCAGATTTTAATAGCCAGTGATCCTAATATTTGAAACTGCTTCTGTGCGTAAATCCTGTTGTGATTAACATGATAAAGGTCCTAGGTTTTTAATTTAGCAGAGCAACTTTCTCACAACAAATATGCAAGTTGTAATTAATTAACTTGCTACTATCTTTATGTCAAAACATTGAAGTAAAACATATGTCTTAACTAAAATCTTTCAAGTCTTACAAATAGCATGGATTTTTAAAATAAATTTAACCTTATATTCTACAAGTAGCAATAATTAAAACCTTGAGTCCTACAACATATTTTAAAACAAAATTATTAATTTTAAACTAGTAATCAACTTCTACATTGTACCTGCAATTTTTGGGGAAAGAGAAACAACATGGTTTTCATGGAATCATAAAATGCAAACATCAGAGTTAAATCTCATTTTGAATTTTAGTATTTGGATATTCATTGAAGTAATTGATTACTAAAACATACACAAATTACAAACAGTTTTTATGGATTTCAAAATTTTGCCCAAGACAACTTTTCAAAGAAATTTATCCAATAGTCTGGGAATATTGGCAGCATAGTAGTTGCAATCCATCTTGGATCCATCTTGACTCAATAAGCTAGTGCATTGGAGCCCAAAATATTCTTACTGTTTAACTGTCATCCTACATCTTTCCTCTGTTTCAAGTTGCCTCAGTTGTGTCAAAGACATATTTTCTAAAAGGTGGGGGGATCCTTGGCAACATGGGCTGAACTCATAAATATCACTTGATTTTGCGGTTTTCTATTAGCCTGTCGTACTCTTTTTTTTTTTTTTTTGGCCTCTAACTGAGACGAAATTGAGATCTGGTCACTGGGGTGAATAGTATGGTGGAGGTAATTTGAGGTAACACATGCCCATTTATCTGAGTTTATGATAATCTTCAGAACTGTCACACCTAGGTACCCTAATCACTCCACTGCACTTCAGTCAAGATATTTATCTTTCTAACCCACTTGAAACTTCAGCAGTCATTCCAGCCATACTTTCAACAGTTCTTCATCGCTTTTATTCTGAAAAATCTTGCAAATAGCAGCAAACTCCTTTTGCCTGTGGCCTTACTATTGTAAAAACTTTTAATTTTTTCAGTTTAGATTATTTCTCCTCCAATGTATGTGGATGTCTGTTACTGATCTAGTATGCCACACTAAAATTAATGTGTATGTGATTAACTTTTTCTTTTGCTTACACGTTTCAGTAATTGGCAAACAAATAGCTGAGAACTCTGCAATGAGTTTCTTTTGGGTGAGAGCTTTAGAACTGTTTTGAAAACTGCTTGAGCTTTGGACATTCACACTAAAGGGTCATGGTTTCCTTGTCATGCTGCAAAAATTTACCAAGCACACTGCTTATAATTTTATTATTGACAATGTGAAGTATATATACATTAGAATTATTGTAGATTTCAAAGATATGTTTATTAAAAAGCCACTGTGTCTGCAATAACTGAATAGACAAATATAGATTGAAAACAAGGCAATTTATCATTATATTAACTATTATCACTATTAATGAATAATCTCCTTAATAGTGACTTTTTTTCTTGAACTTTTTTTTGTTTATATATCCTTATAGCTTTCTTCATAGAGAACTGCAGTATGAACTGAATGGTCAGTAGATATATGAGCTCAAGTTTCATTATTTGAGAAATTTGAGCATAGAAAAAATCTAGAACTTTAAATAATGGAGATGGGGTTTGCTGATGAGGATTGTGAGGATTTTTTGGAAGATAAAAATAAGAAGGTACGATCCTTAAAAGAGATGAAAGAACTTGACAGTTTGTATGCATATGGGTAAAACAAGAGGGGGAATGGTGCAGAAGAGAGGCAAAGAATGTTGTGTACTTGAACATACATACAGAAGATGTAAAAATGTATTCGAAGCTCATTCATTAAACTCAGATAGGGAAACAAAATAAAAAAGAAGTTATTAAATGTCTGTCTCTATGTATTATCATTAAGTACAACAGTTAGTGCCTTGCTGGATGTATCCTGACAGATTCACATCTAGACCTCATTTGAACAGTTTTGAAAGCCTTATAGTTTCTTACACAAAACTTTAAATTGTGCAAACATCTGCAGATCTAGTAAACTTACTATAAAACTCTTGCATATGGTCTAAAAGTAAAAATTATTGCAAAAAAAAAAAGCAAAAAAACCCCACCAAATGAAACCCCCCTCCACAGAACTTGGTTTATTCATCCATGTGTATGACTCTTGGAGAAAAATATAGACTTAATTTATAGACTTAATAGACCGTTTGTCTATTAGGATACTCACACACTCGGCTCAATGATAAAAACCAAAAAAACCCCAACAGAATTAATGTACAGTGCCAGTGAAGCTCCCTGCATTCTGTACTAGTCCTATCACCTAGAAAATCTGCCCTGAGTGTGTTTGAGGCAACAAATGTTAAACTATTCCATTGCTTCTGCTGGACAAGTTCAGCAAGTCATCTGTGTAGCTCCCAAAAACTGAGCTCTTTTCTGGATAATAGGAGGATATGGAATATCTCAAAAAGCAAAAAGGAGTTCTGCACATTTCATAGACAATGAAAGCCTGGTCTCCCAATGCAAACTTGTTCTTCTATGTAGAAATGGAAGATAAACCACTACTGGAAGAGGGTTTTGGTGGTCATTGATTGAAGAGGTTTATTAATGTATCTAATTCTAGGAGAAGATTTTGAAAGTTAAGCAAATGGAGGATGTTTCTAGACTAAAGAAAATTAAGTGAAAAATTTGAGGAGTTAGAATGAGCCAGGTGATATGTCTGACTCTATAGAAAATTCATGTCTAACTTTTAATATGGTTTTATGGAATGTTTTGGGTTGGAAGGGTCCTTAAAGAATATCTAGTTACAACCCCTGCCATAGGCAGGGACACCTCCCACTAGACCAGGCCAGTCAGTGACTCATCCAGCCTGGCCTTAAACACCTCCAGAGAGGGGGCATTCACAATCTCTCTGAGCAAACTGTTCCAGTGTCTCACCACTCTCACCCCAAGGAATTTCTTTCTTATATCTATCTTAAATCTTCCCTCTTCCAATTTGCATCCATTACTTCTAGTCCTGCCATTATATATCCTATTAAAAAGTCCTACTCCTGCCTTTCTGTAGATCCCCTTCAGGAACTGAAATGTCACTATGGGATCCCCCTGAGCCTTCTCTTCTCTGCTGAACAAGCCCAGCTCCTTCAGCCTGTCCTCATAAAGGGGATGTTCCAGCCCTCTGATCATCTTCATGTCCCTCCTCTGGACCCACTCCAACAGGTCAATGTCCTTGACATGGCTGTGGCCTTCACTTGCCTAAGTTTTTCAATACACAGCTGTGGCATGTTGTTTCCTCCAGAACTAGGATACTTGGTTTTTGGGTTTTTTTTCATTTTTGCATATTATTTATCTCTTGTATCACTTGTGTGAGATAGTGCTTCCTTGGTCAATTTGACTGATGTACTTTCTGCCAACTCAAGATCTTACCTAAAAGACAGCCCTTACTTTCTCCTCTCCAATCTCTAACTTCTTCATTTCCTGGAAGATCATGGCCTTTCACTTAAAGCTATAATGTGGATTTGATCTCAATGCTGATCCTGTAGTGGCATCTGCCTTTCTTATCCTATCAAACAGCTACACTTCCTGTCTGGATTTTTATTAACTCCTACCTAACTAGCTTTTCAAGCAATGCTTTCATGTTGTCAGCTGATTCTTATTTATATCCATTCAGAATTGTTCTTCCCAGTAATATCGTTTTGGCAATGTCACCTCTTTTTGTATCCCTCTGCTGCTCCTCTCTCTTACTTGTTACATCAGGCATGAAATGTTTGTTGTTACCTTCAAAGTTCTGCTCCATTTATTCTCTCTTGATCATCATTTCTCATCCTCCTGCCATCAATTCATTATGTCAGCCTCTCTTCCCTATTTGTTCAATTTTCAAACAGTGCCTTTGGGAATGATTGGGAGGAACTTCAGATAAATGTATTCAGGATTATTTCACTACATTCCTTTAATGCTTTTTATCTATTTGACCTCTATTTAAAATCTGCTGATGAAGATGACCAAATGATCCCCTTCTCTTCCTACTCTATTGTTTGTATTGCTCTTCTGATTCCGTCTTTAAATTACACTGTTTATGCTTTGGGGGATGGATGGTTTTTGTAAAATGCCTATAACATCACACTCCCCAAGCAAGATCTGAACTCTCACCTGAGCCCTAACATATATCCAAAGCAAAAGAAAAGAACAAACACAAATATCTACTATACCTAATCTGTTGAAGGCCTTTGAGACCAAAGGCATAGTAGTTTCCCTTAGAAAACTTGTTGAAACCTCAGCAACTTCTGCTACATATGGACAGATCTGATATCCTGGCTGAACTGAGGATTTACATGGATATTTTATGGTTCAACCCACATGGGGTCCATGAAACAGTATATCTGTTCTTGAGAGGCCTCCCATATTCCAGACTGTACTATTTTCTCAAACTAGAAACTAGACAACTGTTTGTATGATAGGACTTAAACTTCACAAAGGTATTATTTTTTTCAGTAATTAGATTGACAGTAACAGAGTTCACACCTGTTAATGAGGGGAATGACAGCCGTTAGAAATTTCAGCTTCCAGAACAACAGCTACCTCTTGAAAGCAGTCTTACATAAGTGAGACAGTGGAGCATGTTGCCCAGAGAAGCTGTGGATGGATGGGGCCAGGCTGGATGGGGCTTTGAGCAGCCTCGTCTAGTGGAAGGTGTCCCTGCCTGTGGCAGAGGGTCTGTAACCAGATGATCTTTAAGATTCTTACCAACTCTAACAACTGGATGATTCTAGGGTTCTGTCATGGGTTCTATGTCTTATCAGCCATAGGGAAACAAAGTGCACAGAGGGGACTTTGCATTAAGTGTTTTAAGAGCCAGGGTTTATTTTTGTATAGACCAACATGCTGCTTTCTTGGGCTTTTCTTAAGTTCTGATGTCATCTACTCCTCTTACCCATCTGTAATCCCCACGCCCTAGCTAATTTAAAAGTAATTCCCAGATGGTAGCTTCTAAGGTAAGGATCTGTGCCTTAATTTCTGTATCCTCTGAATAAATTTGTCCTCAATTATCTTGACTATTCTTATGTGGGCTTTTTGACTTTGTGTATGCTGTTAAAGCACACTTATATTCCAATAAGCAATCTGTAAAAAATGTTTAATTGGATTCTCTTTGTGCTGTCTCTCATTAACTCTGTCTTAAGTGCACTCTGTTGACAAGTTTTTTTAAAACACAAAAACCTATTTTGACAGTCAACCTTGCAAATTTGTCCTGAGATCTGCAAGTCAAATGCTGACACTATGTGAATTCTACAAGTGGAGCTTTGTTAATAATTTCTTGATTGTTTGTGCGGTGCTGAGAAGAATAAAACATGACAGTTCCAATCAGTACAGTAAGAACATCTCTACATAAATAAGCAAGTGTAAATCATACTAACTAGATGGAGGAATGCAACATTTAAATGTAAAACAGTTATCATTTTAAACATAGTCAATGATTTAGACAGAAAATGCAGACATTTGTTCATATTCACTATGAAATTAACCATTTTAAGTAATAAACTACCCAGAAACATTGAAAACAGTATTTTTCCAGTAAATTATTGAAAGATAATTTGCGTTTGTGAAGGATTAATATAGAAAAAAGTTATTTTATTGTATATGTTATATCAATTAGGTATATAATGTCAGAAAAGAGGGAATAACGAGAGAAACGCCGTATTTTAACTCAGTTTTGAACTTATTTTTGTCTTTAAAAGTGCCAGATGCTGCTGCCAGACTTGTAGTAATTCCAGTCCTCAGTATAGCTGGGTCGAAACCAAACTCAAACACAAAGCAGCACGAGAGCTGTGATATCTCAACTGTTTCCTGGAGGGATTTCTCTGGCTGCTCATGACTGGATAAAGCTCTGCACATTCTAGTCCACCCTCCTTAAGGTTTGTGATCCAGGTATGTCCCTGTCATATCCCACACTGAGGAACAGGGTAACAGTTTGGCTGTAAAAGCCTTCTTCCTGCAAAACTTTCCGTTGTTTAAAAACAATCCCCCTGAGCTCTTACTCTCTGATCTGTGCTACATTGCCAAGTTGTGCTATTTTTAATGAACTTTTTTTTAAAATATGGGTTTAGTTTGTTTTGTTTTGTTTTACGTCATGTATACAAATAGAAAAATGAGCTAATGCACAACATACCTGATCTCAGCATCCCTGAGGTACTTGGAAATAAAATGCAATGTTAATATTCCACTGTTCCATATAGTTTCCTCTGCCCTTTTGTTGTGAATTAGGACTTTAGTTCTTCTTGCATTTGTTACCATTCTTTTCACAGGGATTGGTTGTCAGATTAGATTTGCATTAAGGTTTTTGATTGTATTAAACACTTCTATTGCAAGCACTGGTAAAAGACTTTGGGGAAATCTTATACATGAACATATTTTTTTCCCATCTTAGCATCTGAGATTTTTAAGAATTTATTTTTGCTATTACTGTGTTATATGTTGCACTGTGCTTTTATTAAATTTTTCTTTATTAACATTTGTACCATAAATAAATTTTTCTTGGACTTTTTTCTAATGGTGATGAGTTGTAGGTATTTTAACTTGCCTCTTTAAATTGTATCCTAATTTAAATGTTAATCCTATGAGATGCTGATTGTAATTTTTTCCCCCTTCTATTAAGAAAAGGGTTTAAAACCTATCCTTACTTAGTAGCTGCTTTGATTTCTCATGCTAAGCTAATGCCTAAATAAACTAGATTGACAGCACTTTTTAGCAGCAGAAATCATCTTTTCTTCACATTAACTACCCTTTCTTATTCTCCTTTAAAATAAAACAGAGTAAAACGAAACTCTCTTTGGATAAAAAATATGCTGCTTATTTCAATTGAGTTAGATTTTTTTTTGTTGTCTTGTCATCTTATTTTATTTTCTTATTCCAAAAGGGCCTAATTCAAAGTCAGCAAAAATCAATGTAAAGATTCCACTGACATCATTTGGCTCAAAATGTTCAATACTGCTTTGAGGATGCCATTTAATATTTTCCTTAGATGTTCGCCTAGGAAATGTATGAAGCAGACAACCTATCTTCATGTATATGCACTGAAGTTTGCATTCTAAACCTCAGGTTATGGGATATTTAGAGTTTAAAATAGGAACTGGCTGCAAGTGAAATGGAATCTAGTAGTTGCTGAACATTCCTCGTGTTGATTTTAGGGCAACAATATAATTATACTGCACTCAATTAAAAGGACAATTTTAATTCTTTTGAACAGAAGAAAAATAAATACCTATGCTGGATTTGGTCAGGCAAGTGAAAATTAACACTGCACCTTTCAAAAGTATCATGGGAGTTTTAAGAACCAAATGCTGTCACAGGTTGGCTTTTATATATTCTCTGGAAACAAAAGCAGTCTGACTTTGACAGAACTTTAATTTTGCATAGCACTGATCTCAACATTGGATATTTATTTTAAAATATTTTCAGAGAACTGGGATTAAGAAGTGATTGTATCTCTTCCTGAGGACTATTTGTGCTGAGATTAAATCTACGTGAATGTTGGAGCTATATTTTAAACAGTACTAACAATCAGATTGGTATTACTAATAGTCTAACTGACATGCATTTGTGGCTCTTTATTTCTTTTACAGGTGGTGGTGTTTAATTTTTTTTTTTTTCATAATCAATGACTACAGTAATTTAATCCCCAAGTGATTCAACCCCCTTGGCCTTTAGTATGAACAGCTTTCCTTCTCCCTAGGAAAATGGTATTTTCTTAAGTAGACTTCAGGAGACATCCACCTCTTTCTGTCTCTGGGAGCTTGGATACCACAGGGATTTTCTATGGATGTGTAGTACATGTTCAAGCACGCTAAAGCTGCAAAATATATCTCCATAATAGGACTCTCTTACATTTTTATTTTCTGAAAAATTTCTCAGATATGATGAAAGTGCTGTACTGAGAGCTTGAAATAGAAATGGATGTGACAAGAACTTCATATAAAACACTAAAGTAAATTCTAAAAAGTGTTTTTATTAATGGGGTCAGATGATCATGCATCTTTAAGGTAGCAGAAAGATTCATAATGAAACAATAAATACAGCAGATGACATTTCAGCTGCTAATACAAGCTTCTCACTAGCATCCGTTTTGAGCTGTGGGAACTTTAGTTCCACATTGCAAGAGATTAGTTGCAGTGGGATTCCACAGAGACAGGAAAAAAAAAATCAAATGATTCTACATTTAATTTTACACCTGCTTTATCAGCTGGTAACACTAGAAAATGGGTAGCAGTTCCAAAAAGATGCATGACAAGTGCAGATGTTCACATGGAAATTCTTTACTAAGTTCACCTGAGAGATTCCTTTGCCCAGATATTTCTCTGGGGGCCTCAGTGCTGCCTCAGCAACTGTATCTCAAAGTAAGTTTAATCCATTTCTTTCTGTTTCTTTGTTCGTTTCTGCTTCTTTCCTCCCGTTTTCCTTAAGTGAATAACCTGTCTTTTAATACTCCAAAGTCAACTGTCAAGATTATTATAAGAGGAGGCCCTCAGAAATTTCTGGTATTTTAATTTCAAATCTGAAAAAGTCAATTGGGCCTGTTCTGTTTCTATGGAATGCTGATGGTGTTATAGAGGAGAAGAAAGTTGATTGAAAAAGCCCAAGCAGTGCTGATAAGTAGTTTAATTAGGAATATATTGGTGAGTTAGTTTATGTTTCTAAATGGAGTTAAAACTTATGACTTATTTCTTTAATAAATACTGGTGTACTCAAAAAAGGATGCTGACCATAGAAGTTATGTAAGAATGTGCACAAAAATTGAATAAAGGAAGTTTTTTTTCTTTATGATCTCCGTGTCTAGTAGATACAATTGTGCAAGACACCCATTTTTAACACAGTATGACACGCAGATAAACATGTAGAATTCCTGTTGAATATCAAAGCATGTATATATTTAATAAGGAAAGGACAGAAATCCTGGTAAGATTAAAGACTAATGCACTCTCTCATCCTTTATTTTATATTATTATGAACAGGTTTTAACATTATGTGCTATGAACCAAGAATGTTTTTGATGCTGCATATTCTTGTGTAATGTCAATGATTCCTTTATTTCTCATGGGCCACAAGGAGCATAACTGTGTCCCTTTGGAAACAAAAAGTCCATTTTGAAATCAGGTCAAATTTGGACAAGAACATCTGAATTGCTAACTTGACCATCAAACTCCTTCTGGACATGTCTTTCTCTTAACCCATATCTCACCAGCAAGTTATGTTGGTAGTTGTGGGGCTTTTACTATTAGTTTTTTTCTGAAGTTGAATGACATTTTCCATTGCCTTTAGAGCTCCACTGCTTTATATAGCAATATTTAAATATTACAGACTCATTTCAGATTTTTGGAGCATACTGCATTTGAAAACAATGTCTTGTTTGCTAATTAAGAGTAAAAACTGTAAACAGAAATCTGGTTTTACTTACAATGTTTTTCCTCTGTAACAAGGCTGATACCTTTAAGTTATTCTCTACTTTAAATGTGATTGCTAGCAAACAATTGTCCATTTGGGTCTTTTCACAGGTTCTACAGTAAGACCTATAATTTTTAAGAGATTTTAATGTTTTTGAAATCTGTCAGATTAAAGCTATGTAGTTATTATAAGTCTTTATTGAGCATACATGTTCTAAGTAATTGTATACAGTAGCTGGACAGCAGCCTGTGAACATTAAGTATAGAGAAAAGTTATGTTACAGAAAACACTCATTTTACAGACTTTAGGGTTAATTAAGGAAGGAAGAATGTAATTACCTACTTCAAATTTGGCCAAGAGAACATTATGAGAAATACCATACATTTTTTACTGCCCAGTTATGATCCAGACCTTGTTTTACATTCTATCTGAAAGAAGGTATCTCTAGCATTAAGGGTTCCATCAGCATAATATCTGGGCAGTACTAATGCAGAGAAAAAATGTCACCTACTCTATCACTCACTAATAATATCTCCTTAAATACTTTAGAGGTCCATGGAGGTCTTCCTTCCATCTGTGAACAGACCAAACTGACCTCATTTAATTTAGAGGTTCTCCTCTGATTACAATTTAAACCTGGTTTTTTGTAGCATTACAGATGATTGCATTATGTCTCCCAGTCAGCAAACTGAAATGGAGCAGCACTCTAGAAATAAGCCCTTTTCAGGACAATCTACAGTTTGATCAGGATGTCAGTTCAGGGGCAAAGGTGTACCATGAGTACCTCTTTAATAAGCCTTTGCAGAAAATACAAATAGCACAGCAAAAGAGAGAGTAGATATGTCACTGATGTCAGGACTCTCCTTCCTCATATTGAAGGGACAGGGGGACAAGGCTGCAATATTACAGAGAATGAATGGAGTTTTGGCTCATATGCTAAATATTTGCAAGCACACAGGTTTTGTCTGCATAGCAGCATACTCTGCACCACTGCTAAGCCCACTCAAATCTTTCTCAAACTGTTTTCCTCTTGCTATCTATCTGCTCAATGGGGAGCAAGTTCTGCAGCTAACTAGAACTTCAGATATCTGACCACAGCTCTCTCTTAAGTACATACAGTCAAAACCAAATAAATACTAAATATTTTTCTTACAGCTAATCAAAAATTTTCACTTGAAATGTTATTCAAAAGCATACATCTGATAAAAGGAAAAAAGAATATAATGCTTTTGATTATCTCTATGCCAATTTCTATAACATTTTCAAATTACTTTTTTCCTTGTGTTTTTATTGAAAATATGAAACAAGTATGATCTGAACAGTTATAGAGATGCTTCAATCTATTCTTTCTCTAAAGGGAATCATAAACAGTAATCATACTCTGAACTGTGTCAGTAATGTTGGTAAGTTTACGCAAATAACAATAGCTAAATAAGTTGATGACAATATTTTTGTGATAATAAATTTTCATATGTAAATTAATCCTCATTTTTAACAGTTACAAAATAATTAGCATCAGGCTTGCATTCTATAGCAGTAAAGTTTTTCTGTCAAACTGTTTTATTGTCCTTTCAGTCCACAAAACTTTAGTGCCATTTCCCAGGAGAAAGCCTTCAGCAAAGTAGAGACACTTCAGAGCACAGCTAGGTACAGAATACAAGAATTATAAAACTGTCATAAATGTCAGAATGTATTGTAATCAGCAGCACAGTAGCTGTGCTTGGAAACCAGCCATTTATTCTAAGGAGTTCTTTATGGTCTAGTAAATTGCATTAAATTTAAACAAAATTTTAATGACATTTTCTACAAAGTAATATTCTAATCCAAGGCACTGCTAGTTTCTTTTTTTTTTCTTCCCCCCATCTTTTCATCTTTGTTTTTCTTCTCAGACTTCTATTTTACCATATATACACACTTATCTGCATACCTCCCTGTAGTCCCATAACTAAGAATTTAATCTCCCAGTTGCCAGTTTAGCACCAGTGTGACTTTACGGACCACAGTGGGGCTTCCACAAGCTTAGATTTTACAGCAGACCAGAGTGAAACACAACAACTTTACAATTATTTAACTGATTTCGTCTGTTGGATGAAAGCTAAAGTTCCTGAAATAAAGCAACCCTCTCTACAGTAAGGAAGCAAAGCCAAATAATGAAGATAAATGGACTGAGGGGAAAAAAAAAGGACAGGTCTGAAAGGGAATAATTAAACAAACAGATGCTAAACCAATATAAAAAACATTTCTATATTTCTCCACAGAGAAACAAAGGTGCACACAGAAGGCAAGACTGTTAGAAATAAACATTTCATATTTAACCATTAACCAGTATTTAGACTAATATACGTTACTTGTGCACCTATAAATAGTAAGCCATGTTAAAAGAATAGTAGCTTTTCTGTGACAGGCTGTATTGCTCATCTCTGTCTCTCTGCCTCCCTCCTTTCTTCTGTCTCCCCTACCCCTCCCTCCTTCAGTTCATTTGTGCCTTGAACTTGCATCCGTCTTTTCTGTTGCTTTTGACACTTTCTGTAGTCAAGTAATGGTGAGCACAGGTAATATATTATTTATTTATTGAGCATTGTGCACACTGGGAGGCAGATTAGTATTCTGTCCCTATCACTCACTGCTAGACACTGCACGCAGATGGAACACATTACCACATTAGACTAGTTAAGAGGCTTTAAATTAGATTTGTGATTTGAAAGTTTGAATAAGAAAACTAATAGAACACAAAATGAAGCAGAGGGAAAATTAGATTAATTATCTACAACACTTGGAGTGAGCTGTTGCTGATGTACTGTGTTGTAGAAGGCTATTTTTGTACTACAAACATGCCTTAATTTTGCCTATGGTGAGCTACTTGAATGGTTGTAAAAACACGCTTATTTACAATTTTCGATAAACCAGGGATATATTTTTTAAATTAAAAATTGATATTTTAAATGTGCTGCATCATTTTCACCTCAGTTGTTTTGCTTTACTCTTCTGACAAGACAGAATGAATTGTAAGCACCACAGGGACTGTAGAAATTAATCACAGAAATACAAATTTTAATCTTGATGCTGAATTAGAGGAAAATTAGGTAAGAATATTTAATGTGAAGTAGTTAATCTATCATATTACCACATAACACAAAATCCTGTATTCTGTGAATGCATCAGTGCAGCTTTTGAATAGGCAACTGTACACATAGTGCTAAAACAGATACATTTTTTTCCACCCCTCCCATTTTCCCTCTCTCACATCTGAAAGAAAAACTCTCACATTTAGTCAGGAAAGAATAGCAAAGAATAATACAGGCAGTCTCTAAATTGTGCATTTACAAGTCTGCTTTTACATGACCTCAGCAGAGACTGAGCTCTCGTTTCATTTCTAAAACTATTTCCCAATGATTTAGGTAATTCACGTAGACTGAGGCAATTCACCTGCAAATAAGACTGAGTCCAGGGACTCCACATTCTTATGTCACTAGTGTTTCTTTTACTTGTTCCTATCTTTTTTATTAAGTGAGACTCCTGATATTTAATAAAAGCAATTTAACTTGGTATATCAAAAATTTTCAAACGAACCACAGACTGTCCAAAAAGAATTTAACCAGTTTTGCTGTGTATTATTCCCTATTGCATATTTGTGTATTTTTCTTTAGGTGAACTGTCTACAACTTTTGTAAACTTTTTTTTTTACTATTTTTTTCATGAAGTTTATTTCTTCTGGTTATTAGATACTAAAAATATTTTCTACCGTGTTTGAAATTCTAGGCAGAGGAGTTACATGACTAATGTCTAATTCGTATGTTTATGAAAAATAACATACATTAAATGTAGAACCAGAACACTAAAATCTAGGGAGACTGAAGGAATTATCCAGAAATGTCTGAGCTGTTTAAAATAGATGCTTTCAAACAGGAACAATAAAATACTCACAGAGGATTTGAAAACAGCTGAAATGTTGTACTGGTGAGAGGAAATTAAAGGACATCTAGGCTGATATCAATCTCAGTCAGTTATAAAAAAGCTGACTTAGATGCAATCAGTAAATAATTAAGAGTCAGTAACATTCAAAATTAATGTCAGCCAATGAAGTTTAATGGAAAATAAGAGTTGGTATACAAAATGTTTAGTATTTTTTATGAGATCACAGTCTTCATGGATAAAGGTCAGTTTGCTCAATAAAATATTCAGATTTTTGTAGGATACTCAGCTTCACATCACAGGACTTTGTGGTTTTAAAAAAGATAGGTTATAAAATGAAGATGTGCATATTTCATGTATATACAAATGTCTCAAGTACTGGCTTATGATAAGAACCTGTTGATGAGAAATTTCTAGTTATTATGGATGGATTTGTGTGATTTCATAAATGCATTTACCTAAAACCAGTGTTTTTCCCTGTCTATATTGTTAACTTAGAGGAAAATAGAAATTACCAGTAAATAAAATTAGTATAAATAGCAACATTGAAAATAAATAAATAAAGATGTACTGCTTAGTTTAATGAAGTACATATTAACTCCTCAATTCTTATCACAAAGGGATGAAATTTTGCGTCATAATAACCACCAGATCTTACTAGTTAAATTTGAGCTGATCCAAAATTTAGATGCTTATCCAAGTTGCCTTCTCCACAGATTTCAAAAAAGAGCAGAAGTTTGCTTTCCCTCTTACCTATGCTCTGAAAAGTGAAGTTGTTTTCTTTGTCTGTTTCCAAGAAGAACTGAAGAAAAATACATGGCAAAAGGTACATCTTCCAGGTGTGAGAGATTACCTTTATGCTTCCATGGCATTTGCCACCTGCTACCATTCCTTCCCTACTCTCACTGGCTACAGCTAACATGATTCTCACAAAGTTTTCACTTTAATTCTTATTTTCAGTTTGTATCATTATCTTTTATCCTCATAGGTGTCAAAACCTCCATTTTAACTTCACACACCAGAAAACCTGAGTCAGTACCTCTCAGGAAGAATACCAATACAATTTGATTACTCAGATGTGATTCCAAAATCAAACTTCATCACCCACTATTCAAGGAGGAAAATAGGACAGTTAACTTCTATGACAAGCTCTGGTGCTTGGACTTTATAAAAGACTGTCAATTTTAGAAGGATTTAAAAACCATTACTGACATTGAGAAGTCTGGGGAAAATACCTCATGTACAGGAGGTACAAAAACTTCATGTATTTACTTTTTTCAAGAACATGACTGCATCACAGTCTACAAATGGCTAATTGAGGAACTTTGTGATATTAGGCACAATGAGACACAGCAGTTTGAAGGCAAAGTTAGGTAAATTAGACTAGATATAAAGGTCATTTCAGAGACCTCTTAACAGAACAGATTTCCTGGGAAAGCAATGACCTAACTATCGCTTTTAGTTTCAAAATTAAACTTTTAAACAAGAGCTTAATGACAAGTTAGTTACACAGTCACTAAGTGTACTTCTTCAGTCTTTGTTACAAGAAATAAATCAGATTAACTGTTCCTATGTAACTCTGGTGTTAAATTTTTGCAATTTTCTGCATATGGTCTTTTCTCTATTTTATATGCCTGGCACTTCTTAGCTAACGGCTAAGAACATTGAGACTGACACTTGACAAAGTAGCTACACATCTATGATATATTTTCAATGGAAATTAGAAATTCAGATGAAGAACTTTTCTAGAAATACACTGCTGGACTGATAAAGTCACCAACCAAAAGTGAAGAGGTCTTCCTAATTGTAACATAGTGTCCTTAGCAGAGCTCAGTGTTTACATCTGGCATAAGTCAAGGAGATACATTTCAAAAATTTCTACCTACACATGTGCCGTAGCTCTGACATCTACAGTAAATCTAGCCAGCTGGCCACTACAGATGTTTGCCTATGTTTACTGCATAATATGAGCTTTCTTGTATCTGGACTCCACAAGGCTCCTATAGGTTTCCTCAAAAAATTTTAAATAAATGTAAATAAGAGAATATTTGAAAATTATTACTCAGGGTGCATGGAGTCTCGCTTATATACTGGTGTAGGTTTAATGACCTTCTCTTTCTGTGCTGTATCCACAGCTCCCATTGTAGTGCTTTCAATTTCATTAGGGACTGATACATCTGTAGGTTGGATTTATTCTCTACTTGAATGTATGCCTTTAGTTAAGCTGCTCCATCTATGTAGTACATCTGCACGTCATCTTTGAAGTGAGATAAAACAATTTCTGGTATCACACATAGATCTGTTTTGTGTACAGTTTGCATACATGTCTTAGGCTTCAGAAACTAATATGTAAGCACCTAAACATCTAAACAGAGAATCCATTTCTCTCCATTTTAAAAATAACAATTCTTTTTTATTATTATTGCTATGCTATCCTATGCATATATGAAATACATTTTGAAAAGTGTTTATTTTGTGCTTAGAGTCTGTCAAAGCCCATGCATACTCTCTTCTATTTACCAGGTTTACCTGCTTCAAGATATTGAAAAGCCATTGTATCTATTCACATTCTTTCTGCTCATAATACTCATCAGATACTAAATTTATACCTCAAATCTTTAATCTAAAATTAGCCACAGGCACGCTTATGTCTTTAACTATATTTTTCAGGGGGATGATGCATTGCTACAGAAATTAATGTTTAGCTGTCACCAGCACTGCAAAATACATATCCTGTTCAAGAAAATAATCATACCTACAATTCTACTGAAAAGAACAGCTAAATAAGTGATACAAGCAATAATACACATAATGATGAGGGGAATCTGCACAAAAAAAAGGTAGTTTGTTTGCTTAGTTTTTTATTTCCTGAACAAGGAATGCATATGTGATGAGGAATGAAGACTTCCTGGAGAACACTTGAAAAAACAGCATTTCTTAAAAGAACACTAATCTGCATCTGAATAAAAGCACACCCTGACTGGTCATCCACAAAATATCATGTTACCTCAGGAAACATCATTAAAATGTGATCAGTTTATCTGAGGAAAAGTGTTCACATGATGAGTACATTATTTAAGAAAATATCCATTGATACGTTGTCCAATCAAAGAAAATAGAAAGAAAATCATTCTGGTCATGATCATATAATTTAACCTTCTGGAGAATAATGAAAATTAGCCATACCTGTTTGCATCAGTGAAGTTACTGCTATATAAAAAATAAAGATCTTAAAATATTAAAAAATGTTAACAGTTCGAGAACGAGGCATTCAAATTTTTCAGGTGTGAGCCACAAACAAACTTAGATCATTCTGCAGTTCCTTTCCCCTGGGAATCTTTAATTTGTTCTTGCTAATGTCATTTCACCTGACACACATATTAGATGTGAGTGGGTGAAAAAGAGGATGAGTTAATAAGCTAGTGATTAAGCACCTTCACACACTGGGAAAAAGCATATAACTTCCGCATTATGCTTTTTAAACATACAGTAAGGAAAATCAAAAGATCCTGTTTAAGAGAGAAGTTAAGCTTCAGTCTAGTCTGTGTTTCAGATTAGATAAAAAGCAAGTTTGTAGTTCTGCCCTCCCAAGAGTATAAGTGAATTAATAAGCTAGAGAGTTAAAAAGAGGTTTTCCTATCTGTTTTCACATTTTTTTGGATCTGTCCTCTAATGGCTTCTATTTTTTTTGTTTACAAATTCTGTTCTTGGATTTGTTCTCTGTTTTATTTTCATTTAATACAGTTGTTTAATAAGAATTACAGCTTTTTTTAATTATCCAAAAGGCATAAGACTTTGTAGGCCTATCAAATTTGACAGTACTTTCCTAATCTAGCTGAGCTCCTGAAAGTGGATATGTACATACAACATATATATATGTGCATATATACATATATATGTGCATATATATACATACCAAAGGCCTAGGTAACTGCAAATTTCTGATTAAAGAGCAGCCATATTATAGTTCAGATTATTTTAATTCCTCATTTATTCACATTCCCTACCATATTCCCAACAGTTCTTTTTCTCTTCTTCCAAATGAGCAGCAAACATAAGTGAAAAGACCCTAGGAAGAGTTTATGAGTGTACATTGCAGAAAAAATATTTGCCTTTCAAGAATACTGTTTCTAACCACAAACAGGAAAGGAAGACAGGAATCATGGTATCATAGAATGATAGAGATGGAATGGAATTTCGAAGGTCATCCAGTCCAGTCTCCTGCAGTAAGCAGGGACATCCTGCACTAGATCAGTTTGCTCAGAGCCTCATCAAGCCTGGTTTTGAATGCCTCCAGGGGTCGGGCCTGCATCACTTCTCTGGGCAACCAGTTTCCCAGTGTCTCACTGCCCTCATGGTGAAGAATTTCTTTCTAATGTCTGATCCAAACCAGCTCTGTCCTAGTTTAAGACCATTGTCCTTGCCTATTGCTATATGCTCTTACAAACAGTCCCTAGCCAGCTTTCCTTTCAGATACTGGTAGGACACTACGAGGTCTTGCTGGAGCCTTCTCAAGCGTGAATGGATCTGGCACCCAGCCTGTTACTGAAGGAGAGGTCCTCCAGCTCCCTGTTCACCCCCACAGACCTACTCTGGACCCTGTCCAACAGGTCCATGTACTTCTTCTGCTGAGGGCACCAGAAATGAAGTAACCAGGAAGGTTTAAAACTGAAAACAGTGATGAAAGGGAGGATTCATTTAATACAATATGATGATGAAGAAAAAGGCTGTTCATGGTATATATTCCTGGTGTTCATGGGACAGTAAATACTGAGAACAACCAAGGGGATTGAAGAGTAACAGTGAGGTTAAGCTGTTCATTAAAGATAGGATAACACTATGCCAAATACTGTTTAAAAGGGCACAAGAAAAGGGACATTTTAAAAGTGGTATTAAAAGCTTTAAGGAAAAAAGTAAAACTGTGCTTTCTGAAAACTGCAAGAGGTGCTCAGCTCTACACTCCTATCAAATTGTGTAATAGGTAGCTTTTATTGCTTAAATCATTTAAAACATGACTGAATAACATATTTTGGAATAATATTGTACCAGTAAGAGAATGAACTAGTAGGCTTTAACTTTTTAAAATCTCTCTGCCATTTCTGTACTCTATCCTAATCCTTTTAATTAGTTATGAAATCATTAATCAGGAGGCTCTTTCAGCTCAAAAATGTGAGGTTCTGAAACAGTTATTTCAAAAATACGACATATATAGAATTTATAAAGTTTTAATTTCTGTTTTAATAGATGGTACTATACTCTTTTGTTAAGTCTTTCTCCAGATTTGCATTCTGAACTGAAAAGGTTCTCAGCATTCTTGAATGATACTATGTCAGTACTGAAATGATTGGAGTCTATATTGGATTGTTTGTGGATTTTGGGGCCCTGCATTATTGCACTTTTAAAAATTATTTATTAGTGAAGCAAAGTATTACTTTCCAAATAAGGACTGAAGATTCTGCAGTTCCTAAGAAAACCAGCAACAGCTGGCAACTCTAAGTAACCTCATACTTGTTTTTCTTTTAAGAAAGACTGGCACTAGGAAAGATATGATATGATACATTCAGATGTCTGAACTTGTCTGTAAAGTACAATTTGAGAAATGACGAAATACATTTGAGAACATGAAGCACCCATGCTTGTACAGGGAGTTGAATTCACATGAGAGTCATTTGCATTGCAAACACTGGTTTTGGGCAAGAAAAGGGAAGATTATCAAAGATGTGTTATAGAAGGGCATATACCAGTGTTACTGATACAAGTGATCCTGTGAAGGAAAAAAAAGTGGTTAATTTTATATTATTGAACTTTGAGAGGGACATCTGAGTTACAGAGGAACCGATATTATCTGATAAATAAATCTGATAAATCGTCTGATAAATAGGCAGTTTTAATGATAAAGCATCATTAGTCTGGTGCAATTTTCTTTAAAAGGTTCATAATTTGTTCTTGTTGCATAATAATAGATTCAAAATTAGCCTTTCAAAGTTTTTAAGAGCAATCATTTGCACTGATGACAATGACAGCCACTACAAAGTAACCATGTGGTGACACTGACCTAATAATGAAAATAATTTAGCAGAATACTTTTAAAGAGCTAGTCTATGTGATCCTTATTTAATAAATACTGGTGCTTATTCCTAAACTTAGTTTTATTGTTATTTAATAAAGGATGAGAAGTGGGAAGAGCCTGTACCTTAGTTTAAAAGAAAAAGCTAAAATTCATCTAATCAGATAGATAGATAAAAACTTGAGCTCTGCTAAATATCAACTCTATGTCCTCTTGAAAAGACAACAAATGTTTTTTATACCTGTGGTATGAAAGGATGTGTAGTTTGTATAGCGTTTTTCTTTTTAAATAACCTTTTTACCCTTTATTTTCATTAATGTTTTATTTCATGTTTTATTATTATAGAGTTCAAGCAGTTAAGAAATGCATTAGAAGAAGAATTCTAAGGCATTAGTCTTTTTTTTTTTTCATTTTTACAGTAGATGACAAAATTACTCTCCAAGAAGGGCTTTAGCTGGTTTTAAAAGTTATTCATCACTCTTGTTGGGGTCAAAGATCTTTTAACATGTCTTGCTTTAGGGATTTGATTTTCACCTGCTAAATTTAAAAGCATTTGAAAACTGAGGTTTGGACTGAAAAATTTTGAAGATATTGTCAAGTGATATGTTAATTAGTTTTTGTTTGTGTGGGAAAGTTTCTGTGGAGTTCTTCAGATAAAGAGGAAACTTTGTGAAATATTCTTGAGAATTCTTGTGCAATATCAATATGGATTGGTATGAGAGAAAAGGTTGTACATTTCTTCATAGTGCTTACTATCTTTGCACTGCTTTTACTGTCACTCATGTCAACTCAGCAACAATGTGTTTTCCTGTAGAAATGACTCCTTTTTCAGCAGACTTCACCAATAAAGTCAAATGTTAGAGTCTTTGAATCAGGGGCACAGCCAGGATTAAAATCTTGGTTTTTCAGCTACTAAGAAAATATTACATAACAATTTCAAATTGGCTCGTTTATAAAATGGCAACTTTAGAATTATAGTGAAAAATTGGCAGTGTAAATCAGACTTTATAGAGTCAAAATGTCAGCTTACTCTTCATGAATCAATTTTAATCCAGAAATAAGTAGGCAGCTTTCCAACTGAATTTACCCTAGTCTCTGATTAGGCACGTCGGTCTAAACAAATCTAACAGCGAGGCCTGTAATCAGGTGAAGACCAGTTGCCATGCAACTCAAATGCTAATAGTTAGGGCGATGGGATCCTTCAACAGGCATTTTGTGAGGGTGCCTAAACACTTACCCTTGGCAGATAGCCTGGATAACATATAAAAAATAATATGAGTGCACATGGTCTGTACAGAGAATGACCGCAGATGAAACTGACTGGAGGGCATTTGCACTAAAAATGGTCACTCTGTGGATCTGACCCCATCCTATATAGAATGTAGCATCGTGAAGGAGCACCGGGAAGATCCTGTACCCAGTAGGATGTCAGTGTAGGGTCAGCAACCAGGACCACCCCTCTGCTGGATGTAGGGGATCTTATGAGGGACTTCCTCACACAGAAGGGGCCCTCATAATGTGAGCAACTGGAGAATCTCCGCTGTTGGGGTGGGATGCCAGTGACCTGGGTGCAGGGGAACTGCTGGGGGATCTTAAAACTCTCTAAGGTTTGGGAATGGAGTTTGCAGGTGCTGATCAACATTTAAGCATCTAGCAGTATGGTTTAACTGTTGTTTTTCTGATATTGATCCTGAATATATAGCTCACTGATTGCTGGTTAATTGCATGTCGTAAATAAATCACTAAACTGCTTTAATCCTAATTTAGTTTAAACAATTTCAACAGAACAGTTTTTTTCCCTGCCTCTAAAACTTGAATTATCTCCTGCAGTTGTTTGAATTCCTTCTCTCCATTAGCAACAGCATCTGACTGTTCTAACTTTGGAGTCCTAGAAAAAAAGAATAAACTACACCTGAGATATTGACACCAGCAATAGAATCTGAATAGCTACCTCAATGTTCCAGCAAATGAAGCCGCAAATCTTCATTCAAATAACAGCAAAACTATCAAAACCAAAACAGCAATCCCTGGGGCAGGGTCACCTAAATAAGAGAAATTGGGGTTTTTTTTAAAGTCTTGTTCTGGAGCAGTGTACTGTTCTCTGACAGTGAAAAGTGGCGGCTAGTGGCTCTCAAGCTTTATTTGAGTTGCTAAGCAATGATCAGAAGAAAAAAATGCACCATTCTGTCAGTTCTGCACAAAATGCACCATTCTGTTTTAAGCAACTGGATGTGGGTTTTTTTGTTTTTCTTTTTTTTTGTTTTGTTTGTTTGGGTTTTTTTTTTTTTGTTTTTTTGGTGGGTTTTTTTTGTTTGTTTTGTTTTGTTTTATTTTTGCTTCTATTGTTTTCCCCTGAGGTGAAAAGGGCGTGATCACTTAAGAGACATGCTAACTGATGGGCTTCCTATGGCAAAGCAAGGACTACAAACAAGTGTCAAACGCCATCAAAGTGTTTCTATTTTTACAGAAATATATAAACAGAAAAAAACTAACAGAATATTTAGATGGGGCATTCTCTAAAGGCACTCAATAAACAAAAAAATTCAATTATACAAATTAAGTAGGACTGGTCTCACTTAGGGTAAGTAGCCCAGGAGAAAAGAGGTGTAAGGCCCCTTTGGAGAGAAAAGACTTAATTACTATGTTTGGTATATGGTCTTTTCTTTTACATCATGACCGGCAAATAGCTTTTAGTGTTTCCCCTACTGATATTTATTTTACACTTTCATGGTGCTACACAGCCATTTAGATTAAATGAGGTAACAAAACTATTTTGCGTAGTGGTCTTTTTTCTTCCTTTAGTCTGGCTATCAACATCTCCTGTAGAAAAACAACGAGCGTGATGCCCCAAGCTCTACCTGCTGTGCACACAGCCAGCCCTCCTCCCCCTCCGCTGTCACTCCCGCTGAGGCTAACAGCAACCATGTGTCATCCCAGCTCCTCGTAAACTCGTTGATCCTCCGGAGAAGATCCGCCTGTCTCTACAAATCTGTTAGCTGATTGTCTCCTACCATAACTAAGTGACAACACTTAATACATTTTCTTACCTACTCCTTCTTAATATTCATGCATGCTGCATATACAATATGCACTGGGTGCAACCGGTGGGACAGCAGATGGATAGAAGAAAAAAGAGTATATATTATAGGGGGGAAAAAATCATGGTGTTTTTGTGTCCCTTTTTTTTTTTAAACCCTTCTAAAGAAGCAATACACTCTTCCCATTTTGCTTCCATGCAAAGCCCCTTGGTACCCAAACAAGATAACACAGCTTTAGACTCAGATTTCTTTGTATTTATTAAATTTTAAATAAGAACCGTATCTTTTTTATTGCTCACATTTTTCAATAACTATTACATTTCAGTTCTGCCAGAAAGACTCACTTCTGTCTGCCAATCAGTGTCAACAGCCAATCTCATCAATGTAACTGGACATTTATTTGAGAAAATTAATTTATGATGTGGTAAACATTATTGATTATGACAAGTGATACTGTATGATTACTAACTGCGTAACTCCAAACATATGGGAAATCTCATTTCAGATTTCTTTACAATGTGATTATTCAGGAAAATAAGTCATAGTAGAGCATATAGTAGCATATAGTAGGCAATGAAATATAAAATAGTAATTGCTGCTCTGGTTGTAGCTCGATATGTAATTACACAATAGGTACTTTAAGAAGTCTCAGATTGCATATCCCCATGGCAGGCAGCTACTTCCATGGGGAGTGTTTCGTAAATGGAGGAAATTAACAGGGTAAAAGCTGAATTATGACAGAAACTGACAAAACCAAGGGGAAAATCAGTGTGAAGGATAATACTCCAGGCTTGACTTGTTCCATTATACTTAGCCATTACAGGGAGGCTCTCAGGTCACTGAATGATTTGTTCTGCAATACCTATAACTGCGCACAATAGGCTAAGTGAAAGGCAGTATCCATCATATCTGTGAATTGCCTTGCTTTTGTCAGCTTGTTCTGTGCCTTTAACATTATTTAAGTATACTATAGGGAGTATTATTATTAAAGTCAGATTGGTATTGAATTACCCAACCACTCTGCAGACTTAAAAGAACAAAAAATACCAGGCGTGTGGTACCAATGCTTATTATCTGAAACTGAGTGCCTAATCCTGCACTTAATTTTGGTGTGTCAATTAATTTATATCTCAGACATCAACTGAAATATTAAACAAAGGAATCTGGTCAAAGAGTAAGTAAGAAGAAAATACTGAGAAGCAAAGCATGCTTTTTTTGTGAATTATTTCATCCCTGTCTCTCTTTTGCCATAATTCAAGTAATTATTAAACACATAAAACTGCATTTTTTAGTTCAGGATGGTTCAAGGACTGTCATCTTTACAGTGTGTGGGATGACCCAATGACTTCAGCAGCAAAAATGCTAAAGCTCTTGAGCTAATACAGAGTCAGAAACTCTAAAATCTGGCCAAAGATTGTTTAAAAAAAAGTGTCTGAATCTACCAAAGATACTCATTGTTGGAACACCTTTCTGACAGTGATTTCAGGGTGGATTTCATGGATGCATGAGGAGAACTTACATATACCATTTCAGGAAAGCCAAGGATTTAAAATGGGGTGTAAACACTATAAAATTAATACCTATGAAAGTAGTGCCCCTGTCTTCTAGCTGAATCTCATAACCACTGACCTATATGATACATTTAGCTATCTCACTTCCATGGATTTTACACCATTCATTTCAAAGAAGAATTAGGATTTAAAATTCTACTGGTGTTAAAGTTCTAAGTAGGACATTAATGAGACTCAAGGTATTGTATAAATAACAACAGGCATGAGCTTTAGATGTCTGCAAGGCTAGCTAGCTGGTTTAGTAAGAATTTTGAGGACCTAACTGATATTTTAATAGTCACAGAATGAATCACGGAATGGTGGCATTGGAGAGGATGAACCTCTGTAGATGGTCTGATCCAGCTCCTGTGCTCGAACCAGGCAACACATAGTAGGCTGCCCAGTTCCATGTTCCAACAGTTTCTGACTGCCTATAGAGATGAGACTTCATAAACTCTCTGGGCAGCCTATGCCAGTGATTGCTCACCCTCACAGTAAAAAAGTTTTTCCTGATTTCCAGGAGGAAAGTCCATTGCTTCTTATCCTGTCACTGGCTCCAATGAAAAGAGCCTTGCTTCACCTTCTTGTAACCAGCATGCAATTGAATTTGGGGTTAATCCTCCCAAGGAGCAGGATTTGCAATTTCCTTTCAGTGAACTGCATGAAATTTCTGATGGCTTTCCATATTAAATAAAAGCAGTGAAATCTTGCTTTGTCACACCTTACTTTGGGAATCTAACTAACTTGGACAACTCAGATGAAAGGTTAGATGAGAGGGAAATAACCACTGTCCCCTCCATGAATGAATGGCAGTACCTCCTTTTTTCCAGTACATAAATAAAAAGTTTACCATGATTTGAATGTGTTGGCTTACAAGCATACTTTATAGGTTTCTAAATCAGGGACAGTTTAGGAAATCCTCAATATACAGCTCAGATGTTCATTATTCCAAAATCTGGTACTAAGTCCCATGAGCTTAGAAACTTATTTCTCAGTGGTTTGCGTAGGACAATTTTCCTGGGTACAGAAAATTCACCAAATAAACAAGTGAAAAACAATTGTATACTTTTTACTATGTTTTCCCCTAAAGGAGAGTACAATTTCAAAACTGGATAGTGCAGGAGTTGTTACTGGGATTAAATTAGTAATGGTAGCCTTGCTCATCAGTTCAGTTCTTTATTTGGAAAAGTGTAAGGTGCACATGAAAACCACTGTTGTGCAACAGTGAATGTTGGAGTTGAGTAACAGTGATGACTGATAAGAATTAAGAGAACAGTGTTACAATATGTTTTGAGAGTAATAAAACAAAACATGATCCTTTGATAGGATTAACAACAGTAAGAAACAGTTTGGTAGAATTAGCTACCAGAGAGAGAATTAGCTCTCAGAGAATGTGTCTACCTGATGCATTGCAGCACAGCAATGCGCAGAGGTGCCAGAAGCACTGCTGATAGGAGGTATGGCACACTTCCAGGCTAATATACCTGTTCTTCCATTATTCTGCATCAATATGGTTCTCTCTACATGACACTGCATTGTGTCATATAGACATATCTTTACATTTAACCAACAAGATACCAGAAAAGCAGCTGTGGGAGAAAATGTTTCAGCAACAGGAAGGCAGCTTCAGTGTCCTGTTATGTTTTGTGTTCACAGAAGCCAACAGTGCACTTCCCACTGATTTTGGTGGTGCACAATTAGATTGCTGGTGTGCAGGTGATTCATACAAAAAGTACTGATATTAGTAAAATGTATGGCTACATGAATTATAGACGTTATTTCATCCATCAATGTCAATTTCAGTTGATAAACTAAATAAAGCTGAAAAGCCTGCAAAAATAGAACCCCTACCAGTAAATATATAAAGAGTAAATTAGCTACTTGTCATTCCTGCTTCTGTGACCACTTATTATATACATAAGAACTCCTTCAACAATTGCTTTCTTATAACTGCACCTAGGGAACACGCATGAAAAATATAAACTACAAGCTTGTAGCAGTGGAAATGCAGTTTATTTCTTTGCTGAAGTATGGAACTGTAGATAGCTTGTTTTGATACCACAAAATCAATTCAGCTCTTTTGCTGTGAAAAACTACCAGTTTTTGCTTTGCAAGTACCCGTGAATATGATTTATTGTGAAATTTTTCTATTTCATGGAAAAATGGCTTTTCTTTTTTTTTTTCTTTTTTTTTCAGATGAAATGGCAAGTCTCCAAGTCTACCAACTGCCTTTAGTTTTTATGGAAACTAAGAAAACACTTGAAGTGAAACCAAAGGTATAGATCTATTTATCCCTTTTTACTCAGGTTTCATTCAGTTTAATTGCTTCATCTCAAGTCTGTCAAATTTTTATTTCATTACTAATTTCTAATGAGATTTCCTCGCTATTTTTATTTTTCAAGCAAACTCTTGGAAATGTAAACTGTCTTCTGAATTTAATTCCTCCATTTTTTCATGATTATTTTTATAGTTCTTATAAATATATTTATTTACGGCAGATTCTTTCTCTTTGTGCAGTCAGTTATTAAAAACATCCATGAATTACTTGACAAGGCTGAGGGAAGACATAAAATATTCTATCTATAAAGAATTATAATTCATAGACAATCATTGAACACCCATGTAATTTTAATTAAGAGATATGCCTAGAAAGACTAATGATTTAAGTGTTGGTAACGTAATACTTGATACCTGTGGTTAATATCAAATAATAAAATTATTTTGAAATTAATGGTATAACTTCCAGTTAGGCAGTGTTACCAAGTTTATTAGCTATAATATATCAGCAATATATTGCCTAAATTGACTTAGTTTGTACAGCAAGTGTAAAACTGCAATACCTGAGAATAAGTACCTCCAGAAGCATAACTGAGACTCAAGAAATAATGGCTTAATTTTAATGGAATATAGCATCTGAGACAGCAAACAAATCATAAGAATATACATGTCTGTTCATATTTCAGCTTTTGACTCTGTTCTCATTCTTAAATCAGTATAAACTGGTTTGGAACAAGACAGATCTTAACTGAAGAAAAAAACCCTTTTTTCAAATAATTTTTTTTTCTAGTAAGATGACTGCATGATAAATTTAGGATCAGTTTTGCACTATTATAGTTTTCCATTGTCAGTTTTGGGTATTTTAGTTGTTCGCAGGCTATCTTATAAACATTGACCAGCTATTATGAAGTAATAGTACAGTTCTTAATTTTTTTTAAATTTTATATTTTTGTAATTCTGCAAAAGTCTTGCAAGTATAACTTTCAGGTTATGCAGTTTTCATGACCTAGCTTCGGAAAAAAATGTGTAAAATACCTGCATAGCTCCTACTGCTCAAATATTTATATGATGATTTATAACAAATGTTCATCTAAAATCCGATGATATTAACTCGCAGTAAAAGAAAATTGTATTTTTAACTATGTATAAATTCTAATCATGAATGTAATTCTCAACAGTTGTACTTTTAAGGTCATATTCATTATTATAGTCTGAGTCAATTTGAACTATCTTATAACAAAATGTGCCTTCCAGGGCAGACATATGCTTTTGTATGGAAGCTAGGAAAAGAAAAAAAACCAAAACTCTGATTTGGTTTACAATTTTTTTTTGATGGAGGAAAAAAAAATCACCATGGATTATAATTTTTTTCTAGTGTGATTAATTTCATGCCATTCTAAAAACTATATTGCAGAAAACATATACATCGGTGAACTACCTTAATGGAATTTTCCAGATCTTGTAGTTCACTTGTAAGAGGTGAATGGCTGAGGCTGGACTAAAAAGAGAAGAAACACTGAAAGAATACAGACAATCCTTTAAATTGCAGAGAAGCATCAAGCCAAGCTGTTTATGCCTTCAGGAGAAAAAAAAATAAATTGTTTTAAAAGTTGATCCACACACTCTTTGTTGACAACTTTGCAACAGTAGTAGTTCATGACCTTGTGACCAGAAGGGTTAACTGGTTTCATCCCTCCATTGTTGGCCTCCCTGTAGACAGCCTGTTCACTTACCATTTGTCCATTGTAACTGTGTGAGCACTCAATGCTTTGATCCACCATGCCACTACAACAAAACACATTGACACTGACTGAACTCCAGATGGCATGATCATTTTAACTGGAATTTCTGCTCTTCAAATGCTTTAGAAACATTAGCTTTCACCTTATATCTCCTATGCCCTTTCTAAATCCTGTGCTGATGTGCGTCTCCATTTAATACTAGTTAAGGCTATTTTTGTTCTCCATGAATGCATTGGCTTGTTATATCAGTGCTACAGATCTTACTAAGAGCAGCTTCCTAATGAACTTTTTTTTGGGGGGTGGTAGAGGTAGGGACTGCTTTCAAGACTCATTGTAAGCTAGTGTTATCCTGTATTTGGTATAAACATGTTTTCTGTAGCAGGGGGGGTGCAGGTTTAGCCTCTGTGACAAGAGGCGCATTTACAGGAAAGAGAAATGTGGGCAAGGAGCATCAGAAAGAAACTGATACACCTTAATCCCGGTCTGTTGCTGATCATGTCAGTCAAGGGAGTCAGCATCACTGGTGCCATAACCTGGAAAGTGGAGAGTACGAACGGGGTTGAGAGGCACCAGGAGTGAAGCTGAGCTGAGAGGTGGACATTTGTTTTATTAGAGGTGGACATTTGTTTTATGTGTTTGTTTAATCTGTTAATGTTGTTGCTTGCTTTTTGGAGTTGTTTTTGTTTTGTTTGTTTGGGGTTTTTTAATTAATTGTCAATAAATTCAAGTAAATTCTCCAAGTCATGAGTGCTTCATCTATGACATATCCAAATCATAATGCGCATGACAAGTGCTCTGTAACATGGTTTTCTCTCTTCTTACATACATCAAAACGTACATACACCAGGGAGAAAACTCCACATTGTACTCCCTGGAAAAATTCTATTATGGTTACTAGTATTTGTGGTGTTATTACTAGTATCAGGGTAAGCATTCTGGGAGAAGAAGTCCGTAAAAAAATATTGTCTAATTAGGTAACTGTTGTTTTTTGGTTGGTTGGTTGCTTTTTTCCCTCACTGTAGAAAATAATGAACCTTTGGGGGAAAAAGAAGCCAAAAATTAATATTTCTTTTGTATTTGAGGTAACGATATTTAGTAAGTATTTCAAGAGTTGCTGTTCTATCTTTGATGTTTTTTGAAAA
>VZTY01031769.1:17497-58588 GCA_013400935.1 Turnix velox | reverse complement strand
AAAAATATTGTCTAATTAGAAACTGTTCTGACACTGGTTGGTTGGTTGCTTTTTTCCCTCACTGTAGAAAATAATGAACCTTTGGGGGAAAAAGAAGCCAAAAATTAATATTTCTTTTGTATTTGAGGTAACGATATTTAGTAAGTATTTCAAGAGTTGCTGTTCTATCTTTGATGTTTTTTGAAAAGTATATCGAAGTGGTATGTGAAGAATCAATTCCAAATTTACTTCCTTCTTTCTTGAACGAGACAGAAAAATCTGGAGATACTGATTAAAGAGCATACAATTTATACATCACTGCCCTTTCGTTCTGAGGCAGCTTTTAGCCGTATACATGGGCACTGCTATTTGTGATCTAATGCCAGTATAGGTGCCCTAGAGTATGTAACATATGAATATGGCTAAAGATGATAAGGGTCCTTACACACGTGGGAGGCCAACATCATTTGGAGGCACCAGCTGGCATCCACGAAGCTAAAATAGACACCTGTGTTCAGGCAACAGAATCTTAGCCTGATGTCTCTTCTGTATGTAAATGACATACTAGCCCGGGGAAAGGAGCTTAACCAGCACAGTACTGTAATACTAATGTGCCACAACATAATGACAAGTGAACTCCTAATCACAGCTGAATAGGAAATATTCCTCTGCCCACTTTAGGGGACTGAAACAAGAAACAAACAAACAAAAATTTGCATCTTCCCAGACAATTAAATGAAAACGAAAAAAAAAAAAAAAGGAAAAAAAATCCCAAAAATACAAATTAAAAAAGTGTCTGAACAGATTTGGAAGGGACCTTCAAAGGTCATCTACTCCAAATGCCCTGCAGTACTCAGGTAAATTCTGTACTAGATTAAACTAGAAGATATGCTCACCTGATGTGCTCTTCAGTTTATGGGATCAAACTAATACTCAGTCTGAAGAAGTTCTCCTGAAATGGATTCAGTGTGGATTTCTGGCAGCTCAACACTAAATGCTTGAGATAAATATAATTGAGCCAAAGTAATTGCCGATGTAGTTGCAATCACAGGCAATGTTGGCTTTTTTTTCCTCTGTGTCCTTTTTGGTTAGGTGCATCCCTCTAAAGTTTGACTGAAGAATAAAATAGCATGGTATCTCAAACTTAAAAGATTTCTGCTATTTCTATTCCCAAATCTTTCCTTAAAGGGACAGGGAATTTAAAAAACCAAACCAAACCCAAAACCCCCCTAGCTCACAAAATCCTTCAAAACTTTCAAATTTCAAGTGGTTAATGTTTTCTCTTATGATAGGTGGGAGGAAGAGAGCCAGTTCAGGTCTACAGAGGTTAAAAGGCCTAGGGCCAAGCTTTCCACGGTCTCTCTCTCTCTTTCTCTCTCTGCCTCTCTGTCTCTCTCTCTCTCTCTCTCGGTGGACCACTTCTTTCCCATGGGAATGTGCCATCAATGACAATTAGGTTGTCACAGATCACAAGCTAATAATATGCTGACACTTTTCTGGATTCTTCACTACTATCCTCCTCAGATCTCTTGCTTCCTCCTGTTGCCTTTCAGGGGGGTTGAGGTCATAGAGTCATTTTTGCTATAGATTAGTCTCTTAGCCTATTGGTTTTTTAAGACTGTTTTTAATAAATTTTATAAATTCTTTTGCAATCCTGAGGATTTGCAAACAACAGATTTACAGGGAACAGCCAACCATAACAAAGCACAAACATCTTTATTTAAAACTAAAGTATGACAGAAGGAAACATATTAAAAAAATCTAAACTACATAAATGCATGACCCATCTAACTCTATGTCCTCTCCCCTTTGGCAATAGCATTTTGCACAACTTAATAAAATACAATAAATGTGAAAGGCTTTCTTGTTTCCAAAGGAGCAAATTTGTGAAATGACATCATGAGTTGTTTCATTTGATGTAAATGCCAAGTATTAGTGTTAATATTACTGTGAGAATAAAAGAATAAATGTATAGTTTTAGATAGGGAACATGAAATTCTCTTCTGTTTATGCAGCCCAGAATATTGCAGGATTTGTTTAGTTTTGTGTTTTTTTCAGTTGGAAGATAGATTTGGTTTCCTTTTTTAAAATTCCCTTAGAGTTTAATCCCATTAGTTCTACACTAAAATTTATTGCGTTTTACAGCACTAAAGTTTTATTGGTTTGTATTTGTCAATATTACATTTAATGCCCTCTGAGACAACCTATTTATGAAACAAATTTAAATTCCTTTTAAGTTTAGCTGTCTGTATGGTCTTCATTCATCTTTCATTTTTTGGTCTTCAGAAAATGCAGCTAGACTGCAACTGACTACAGTTGTTGTTTGTGTTTGTAGATCATCTTTCTAAATTAAAGTAGATACATGCACAGCAGACTTTAAAGCACTAGCCCCTGTAGACTTCAAATAACACTTTCTCTGGTTTGACATAGCTTCTTTCACAGGAACTATCTATAGCTACTGCTTTGCTATTTTTCAACCTGTTCTTAACTCTTCCTGTGTCCTGCCCTGAATCCTTACTTCATCTTGGAGACTAAGGAAGAACTTGTCATGTGGAATGTTTCAAAAGGCTTTCTGAAAAATCCAAATGTATTATGTCATCTGCTGTGCCCTTAGCGACCCTGTCAGTACACCTTTGTGTAAGTTCTTCTCCTCAAAAATGTAACAAATAAAAGCACTGAGAAAATTATTAATGATACAATTAATATCTCTTTATTTACAGACAACTGATTATATAGGGCATCCACTGTGCCAGAAGATTGCCTTGAAAACACTCCAGTCTGCATTTACCATAGCTATCCCCACAAAGAGTAGTGCTGATGGTAATACTACTTATACTAACAACAATTATAATAATTAATTTCCTCTTTTCTACCACCTTACTGTGTCTAAGCTCTTTGATAACTCCAGAAAAGCCCTGTTTTCACAGGTAGGCAAACTGAATAGAGATATATTCAAATGTTTAATTGTCTGGCAACTTAGTAAGTGTCCGTAAAACATGGGTGCTCCTTAATCAGAAAACAAGAATGAACTGTCATACTTTGTTATCCACTTGCTCTTTGAAAACTAAAGCTCTGAGGCAAAGAGGATGCTTTTCTTTTATTACCTTGCCCCAGCTTGGAATGAGCAAAGACAGACAGAGCAGATAACAGACCCCATTCATGAATGCAAAAGGCTATTTCTGAGTGATAATCACATTGTTTATGCCAGCAAAAATTGCATAACTCCCATTCTGTATACAAATTGCATGTTTTCTATGCTTCATTGGACATTTTACATAGAAAGTAAATGGAGCTTTTGCAATAGGTGGTACAAAGACTGCTATCAGTGCCAGTCTTAGCCTTGTTATTGAGACTGGATGAAGCCTTTGGCTCCTTCAGGTTTTCAGCAAAGTCAACAGAATCGAAAATTCCCTTCATGGTTTCTGTTTTTATTTCTTTTCTGCTTGTAGTTTCCCGAGGTTTTTTTTAATTAAATGAAAATAGAATTTTTCCAGCCCAAGCTGTTCTAACTGCTTCAAGACACAGATCAGAGCTTAATGCGGTCCATTAAATGTTGCCAGCCTGGGACAGGCAGAGGGCTTCATGTGCTGACGGCTCAGCAGGTCTGCTTAGTCAAGGAAAAGGTCAGGCAGTTGCACAAAGCCAAATACAGCACAACAAAACTTGTCAGGAGTATTGCTGCTGTGAACATGGGGAGGTCATATGAAAGGAACTTCCATTTCTCAGTCCAAGTGCTGCTAAAGTGGTACCCATTCACCTCTACATGATGCTATAGATTAACCTTTTGAAAGCAGCCTTGGACAGGATTTTGGTTCCTGATTGGACCCTGAAGTTCAAAAGAGCTTGTTACTCTGTACTTGTACAACTTAATTTTGGGATAGCAGTGAGCTCTGCTCTTGGAAATTGTGTTCAATGCATGTATGAGGCTCAGCTGAGGCAACAGTTGAATATAAAAAGCATGTGCATTGTACACACTATTATGGCAATAGAGCTGCATTAATCCTGACTGTGCTGCTTCTGCTTAAAAGAGAAGAATTTACAACACTATTGCTACCTCCTATTGTAATTACTGCATAGAAGTAATTATTTATGCATAGAGAAGCTTCTACATGTAGAAACATTTCTACTTGTGAGATTGCCCATATGCATAAACAGATCAATTTTGCTGTATTTCATTGTTGATTTCTCTTGCAAGCAGACTACATAACATTTATGCCAAATCTTTTCTCCACAATTTGATTTAGAGTAGATGCATATTTGTCAGTTTGATGAGCCTCTTTCTTTTCCCCGGTTGATAGTTAGACATGAAAATATTGCTGCTAGGTCCCAAGGCTCTTTTTACAATTATTCCCTGAATAACTAATACTTAAAAACTCTTACAAGTGAAGATGCTTGTAAACAAGCACAATTTTGAAAGTAGCAGTAGAAGTCAAGGTGGATGCCATTAATTGCATCTATCACATATAAATCCTCCATTTCATCTACTAATCAGAGACAATACTGTCCAACCAGAAGCAAGACTTTAATTCTCCCTCAAGAAAAAATGCGTATTTTCTCCCTCTTTCTAGTATTCAACTCAAGGAAACCACATTCTAAAGCACTGAAATTAGCCATTTAAGTGATTTTTATTATTTGCTTTTTCTTGCTTGGGTGGGGTGTGTGCCATGTTATTAGGTGCTGTGAATCAACCTCAGCCTCTTCGGTACCTTCTCCAGAAATATTACTTTGGAATTACTGCATTTGATTCACTAGTGAGGTAAAAAGAAAGTAATTATTCTGACAATTTTATCTAAGGCTTGCAGATTTTATGTACTGAGTGTATAAAAAATAACTTCTTGATGAATAACGCTCCAGGAGTACATTTTTGTAACCTGGAGTTACAGTGGATGATAAATACTAAATGTGCTTTACTTCTGATATCACTGACCAAATATACTTATGTATAGATAAATAGACATATATATATATATGCATATATAATTTTTAATTGAGATATAGCAACTTCTCTAAAGACCTGTAAATGCCAATGAGACAACAATCAAAGCTTTTTAACTTTCATCAACCATTCTTATGGTTCCATCTTTCGATTCTCTGTTTATTCAGTTGGCACTGTAGGTAGTTTTCTGTTGTTGACATATAAGAAGAAAAACTAGTGCAAAATAAAAGTAAAAAGGGGCTAATATAAAATATTATCCATTCAAATAATGCCTAAAAATAGAAAATATATTAAAAAATTAAGGAGTTTCAAAGACAAACTTCTAAAAGCTGTAAAAGGCATGTTGAATCCGGTAGGATGATGGCTGCAACAGCTCCATATTCCCAGGCCCAGACAATTGTGTTCTCCAAAGGCACACACACCAGCCAAACCCACAACACCACATGGCAATCAACACAACAACCCACATGGAAACCAAACAGCAAACACAGACAGCACCAACAGTCACCTAATCCTGTTCCCCTTTCTGGTAGCTCAGGACAAGAATCTGCTAGTGAAACAGTGCCAGTTTTCTCTCTCTACCTACCATTGGCACGATTGGCCCTAGATCATTGCTTCTACCAGCCAGTCAGACCCCCAAGTTCTGCAGTGCCCTTTCAGCTCCTGGCAGCTCTGAACCATTCACATACACATCCGTTTGCACACACACATGCATACTGCTCATCTCTCCAGCAAATGGCCTTACATGCTCATTCTAATCAATAGCTGATCCTGGGATCCTCTTGACCAAAAGAGCCATATGCATGTAAACCAATCATTAAGTCAGCCTACAAACCTTGCTATCTCTGAAGTAGATGTTTTGGACCAGTTGCCAATTTCCAGGCTTTCTGGTTTCCCTGGTAAACAGATCAGGCTTCTGTCTGCTTTGATGCCAGGCTGCCATGGGCTAGCCTGCCTAGCTATCACACCGATGTAGCTGCACAATATGCATCCAACTCTAGGTGCCTCTAGGACCTGTGGTCCTACACCAGTTACTGACACTAAGACAGCCATCCATACATGGATGCACAGAATAAAGAGTTCCTCACTCAGAAAAACAGATAGAAATGAAATTTTATGAGAAGACAGGAGAAATTGCACTGTTCACCCACAGGACATGGTAGACCTGATGGCAATCCCTCTCAAGTCACTAAACATCTGATATATTGTCCTGTGTATTCCTGAGATTACCTTCCCTGGCATCCCATAACAAGTTCCATATCCTTAGGTAGTGACCTTTCCCCAGCCTGTGAAATGAGACAAAGAACATCTTCCATTCCTCCATTTTCTTGTGTGTCACCCAATACCCATGGTCTGATGTTGTGCCACAGCAGGTCTGGAAGGATTTGGGGCTGTGGCCCTTTTCTCTGATCAGTTTATTTGGTCTCCTTTGCTAGTCATTCTTTCTCTGTGCTCCTTCGTGTTTGTGATCATGATCCTTTAACCAAGTTACCTCCTACGTATAACCAGACATATTATTTTTTTACTCCAAAGGATAGAAAACTATGATAGAATTTGATTTAAATGGAGGAGATTGGAGTTATTTGAAACTAAGAGACCATTCCACATAATTTTAGTTTTGCAATGACCTTCAGGTCCCACAGTTTCCCAGTATCACATGGAGAATGATAAATTCCACCAAGGAATGAGGATAACAAAGCTGAGACGCCCACTTGGAACTATTCTTTGATTAAGATTAATCTCCAGGATTGAAGTTAGAAACCTGTCTTTACCGCCTCCAAACCATCCTTTCTATTTTCTTGTTCCATCCTGCCTAATTAGTTGTATGTCTTGTATTAATGACAAAGTCTATTCAAAGTGTTAATTACAAGAGGGTCATGCAGCAAGCCTGAACAAGGGACTCCTGCACCACCATTCCACTCAATTAATACCCAGCTCCTGGCTACTTTCTGAGCTCTTCTCTTTAGGTCAGCCTATCACCTTACTGCTCTAGAAGAGTTTAGCCTGTAATAGATGGTGCCAGTAACCTTGATGGTAGTCCTGGCTTCCTTTTATTTACCAGAACAGTTAGTGAACAAGAGGTATGTGAACACGACATGATGGGGAGTATCTGTTTTGCTCTTCTGTTTCTAATTTGTATGTTATGCTGATTTAAAAAGAGGAGTGATCAGGTTGAATGAAAGCCTTTAACAATAGAACTTCTCATTCCCCTTAAAGCAGCTGAGTGGGGGATATTTTTGTGACAGAAAGATGAAAAACAAGGCTAGAACACAGCAATGAGACTCAGACATTGATAGAGACTGGAAACTAGAAGGCAACTCTCAACAGTAACAGAAAGTCCTTTGAAAATTAGAAATGCATATACTGAGTTTGCTACAACTCCTGTATCCAACAGATGAACTGAAAACAAATGTGAAAACAAGGAACTATCTTCTAAGAATGTATGTGAATAGAGAGTGGTTGTCATAAATATTTCTTATTTATCTTCTATTGTTCTGTATTTGAAAGATAATTATTAAGATTTATAGTCTAATAAAAATTGGCTTTTTATTGTAAAAGTTCTTTTTTTTTCTTCTTTTGTAAGAAAACACTCTATAAGGAAAATACATCAATAGTTTCATACATAATTTCAAATGCAGAATAGAAGAGTGAAGTCTTTATTGAGGACCATAGTGAGCATGTGCAGTTAGCTACAACATGGATGTCTGTGTGATTACTGAAGAGAGAGAATACAGGGCATAGCTGCAGAAGAATGGATCCTAAATGAAGTATTAAGCCACTGTAAAATTGTCAAGGTAAAGACACAATGAGAACTGACCAGGTGAAGATTTATTATGATTTTAGAATTTTGTTTTCATCATTACTATTAATGAAAGCAGAAAAGGAGATATAACATGGGTGCAGTCTCAAGAAATCAGCAACTGTAGCCTTCCCAAAAAGGCAATTTTTTTTTTTTTAAATAATAACGCCATCAAAAAAACCTGATCTTTATTTAAATGATATTATGGAGTGGTGTATTTATTAGAAACTATTAAAGTAATACTCTGATAGCTTTATTTTTTCTGTAGTTTCTGTATACTGTATAGAAGTCATACTCCCTTTTGACTTGAAAAAATCTTAAGAAACATGGATGATACATTATTTTAGATTTATTCACTTGTTATTAGAGACATACACATATATTAATCCAAAGTTCTACAAATAAATTAAAAATAATGCTCCATTTGTCTGTATTCCTCATATATTTTATGACAGTTTGTGACTATAACGGGTTATAAAAGAGAAATACTGAAGTGGAGAAGGGGTAAGAAGAAAAATAAATTGAAATAGATCCTGATTTGAGCTACTGCTACCAGAAATAGCACTAAGTTCACTTCAACATTAATTTAAATGCAATTAAATAAAAGTGTGTTAAGAGAAAGACAAAATAAGGAAATGTGGGGAAAAAAAATTAGCCTTATCACCTTGCTGCCTTCAAACTTCTACTATTAATAAAGAAGTAGTAGAAGTAATGAGTGAAGTTTTCCCCTCATTATCTACATGTGAACTAGATGTCTGTGCTCCTATTATAATCAGCAGAGACTTAGGATGGGATTCAACTACATAAACACAAGTATATGCTGCCATCAGAGATGCCAGTACACCTAAATGGAGCTGGCAGGTTAGAGACAAAAGTTATGGAAGATCTGCAGCTTTTTGGAGATCAGCAGCTAGAGTCTGGGCATGATGCCTTGTCTGTCTTACGTTTTGGGACCTGAAGCCTGCTGAAGTGACTGCTGTAGTTATAGCTGCAGAGATACTCAGCAAATCCTGATCCCAGAACCTGACATGATAGTTGCCAAAAACCAGGTGTCTATTTTGATTTGAGATACTCTAACATTAAATGCATCTGAGCTAGACATAGAACCTACAGGATGCTTATTCCCTCAGAAAGTGGCAGTTAGAGGACAGGTAAGTATCTCAAATAGATGAATACATTTAGAGGAAACCCAGTAAGGTCAGAATATCTTAATTCTGATTTAGAGTGATATGTAAGAAATACCTGATGTAAGTTAATGAAGTAGATCTAAGGATAATGGAATTCATATAATGTGTATGTACAATTGGACATGTCCATATGGATGTGCATACAGTGTCTATATTTATATTATATAATGATTTTTCAGAATAGACAATTCTTTCCCTGCAGCATTTACTCTGAGCTATTTCAGACCTACTTGCTCCATTGAGGACTCAGAAAAAAGTGAGTTTGGGTATGAGCTGGTCTGTCAATCTGAATATGCTTTCCTGTGATACCATGACATCAGGGAACCTCAGTGCCCTTTTCTTGGTAGGGCTGTTATGGAGATTTAGTGCTATTTTTCCTCCTCTTTCTATTAGGTTTATCAATTCTACAAGTTTATGAATTCTACTAGGTTTATGGATTTTCTACTAGGTAATTCAATTTGTTTCCTTTCCAAATTGTATTTTAATCCAAGAAATTCAGGGTTCTGTAATTATGTGGAAAGATTTAATAGGACATGAACATTTGTAAATGAGATTCAGAATCCCTAAACTCCAAGTTGAGTTTTGTGTCAATTTGGGATCCTTCTCTCAGACAAAGATGAATTTGCCTGGTTCCTGGGCACTGAATTACTACAGGAGAAAACTAAAATGGATTTATACTGCTATTCTAAAGTTCCACATATACCTAAACTGAAGCTCTCAGACATCTTTAGATCAATCTTCAGCTAAGCAGTTAGATTCCTGATGTTTTATCTAAGCTCCATCATGACTCAAAGACAGGTTGAGGAAATACATGAATCCTAATCCTCTGGTAAGAACTTCTCTATTGACAACTTTGAAATCACCTTGTGAATGTATTCCTTCATTTCAGTTATTTCAACATGCCAAGAAGGTATCTAAAAATAACCTAAATCTTGATATTTGATTTAAATGCTCTATGAAGTTTTAATAAATCCTAAAACTCTCCTTCAAAAATCAGATCCCACTTCTCCCTCACACATCTGATAGTCTTCAAAGGGCATGTGGTGGTCTCATCCTCTCTGAAGATGGTTTAGGAAGAAAATATGTAATATTTTTTGTGGTTTGATGGTTCTTTTTTTTGTTTGTTTTGGATTTTTCTGGGGGTTTTTGTTTGGCTGGTTGGTTTGAGGTTTTGTTTTGTTTTATTTTGTTTTGGTTTGTTTTGTTTTCTTTTGTTTTCTTTTGTTTTTTACTTTACTCCACTACCCTACTTGCACTTCTAGGGCTTTAAGTTCAGCAGTCTTTTCTGTATTTTTTTTTTAAAGTCAAGAATGGATACTGAGTACCAGAAGCAGCTCACAAAAGCAGACCTAATTGTCATTTCTCAAAAAAGTGCCTGTCCTCATGTTAATGCAATAACCTTCAAATAGGTAAGAAGGCTAGTTTCAGTAAACCACAGGAGGATTTTTTTCTAACCAAAATGCCAATACTCCTTAAAGCACATGTTACTCTGTTTAAAAAGGCATTTTGTCCATATATGTGTTATCAGAACTTGTGTATGTTCAATGGAAAGTGATTTCTATGATAGAATCATAGAATCATAGAATAGTTTGGGTTGGAAGGGACCTTAAAGATCATAGAGTTCCAACCCCCCTGCCATAGGCAGGGACACCTCCCACTAGACCAGGCTGCCCAGTGCCCTGTCCAACCTAGCCTTAAACACCTCCAGAGAGGGGGCATCCACAACCTCCCTGGGCAACCTGTTCCAGTATTTCACCACCCTCACTGTAAAGAATTTCTTTCTTATGTCTAGTCTAAATCTATCCCCCTCCAATTTATATCCATTGTTTCTAGTCCTCCCATCCGATATTATGTTAAAAATTCCTTCCCCTGCCTTTCTGTAGGACCCCCTCAGGAACTGATAAGTTACTATGAGGTCCCCTCTGAGCCTTCTCTTCTCCAGGCTGAACAACCCCAACTCCTTCAGCCTGTCCTCATAGGGCAGTTGCTCCAACCCTTTGATCATCTTCGTGGCCCTTCTCTGGATCCTCTCCAATAGCTCAATATCCTTCCTGTGTTGAGGGCTCCAGAACTGGACGCAATATGGATATAATTGTGTAATCATTGTTAGAACCCACAGGCCTGAAAATGCATCCATTTAGACTGAGTGGCAAATATCTTAACCTCTGTGTGTCCATTTCCTGTCAAAATAAAGGATTAATATCTGGATTATGTGAAACAGGATATTTTTCAGCTGGACATCTCTCTTACAAATAAAAAATGTCTGAATAGATAATTCATGCACTGCAAGATAAACCTCTCATCCCATCAATGAAAATAAGTTAAATTTATACAAATTTTAATTCACATTAAAATCATTGTGCTAGAAAAGGAGAGGTGTTGTGCTGTTTTTGTTTTCTAATTTTTTTTTGTTTTGTTATTGGTTTGTTGATTTTTTTTCCCCATTACATTCTTATGCACTTAAAAATAATTCAGGCTATTTCTATGCAAATTATACTTTTCCTGGATTCATTAAATGCTCTTTGCTGAGACCATAACTGGACTGTCTTCTCTCAAATTACCTATGCAGAATATTGAAAGGGTCAAAACAGTGCAGCATGCTACTGTATTTCACAGAATAGAAAAGCATTCAGATTGCTCTTGTTTGTCATTCTTGTAATAAAGGATAACAACAAGAAAAGAAAATGGTTGAAAATGGTTTTGTTCCCATGTCTCAAATACCATAATTAGAATAAGAAATGCTACAAATTAACCCATTCTCATTACAGTCACTATATTATAATTTCATGGTCTTCTTCTGATGCCGTACTCTTGCTAAGCACATTTACATCTCATCAGTGAACAGGAGCAGCAGATCTGCTGGCAGTGAATGCTTGATTCACTTCAATTTATGTCTTCTTTTCAGCTGGGGAATCCATTGTGTGAGCTAATAGCTGGTTTTCCATTTGAAATGACTGCAGATCTCTTCACATTTGGATACAGTGCAAGCATTGTCATAATTTTTTTTTAATGTGTCACGTAATTGTTGCACTACACGATGTGCAAGCAGAAGAAAGGGAATTTTCAACATTAAACTAAACACAAAGGGCAATACCATTCTTTCTGCCAGTAATGCGTGGGGGAAAGACAGGAACCTTTTTCTTTTAAGTGGGGAGTATAACTGCAATATTCATGATCACCTGTATAAAAAACAGAATAATGATTTCACCATCAACTACCCTATTTCTGGAAAACTGGTTGCCAAAAAAAAAGAATGTTCTATTAAAACAAAATAGCATACAAGTACATCCTGTTATAGGGTGTTTATATTATCACAGTCCTATTACTTGATTGATGTGGGGACTTACTTGAAGCATAATTTCAACAAACTTCTCGCACAATTTTCATAGTAGCATTATTTACAGAATCACAGAATTATTGCTAATACAGTGTTGTATGAGTGAAAATTGAACTTCATTACTTGTGTTATCTAACAATAATATGTTGTTTCCCTGATTAAAAGTGTGTAGAGAGACAAAGCTTTATTTGAGGTGTTTTGTTTGTTCTCTTGTGCCTAGTCCAACAGCTAGAGGAAGAATAACCCAGTGAAATCTAAGGGAGGTTTGCTGTTGATGCTAATGGGATAGGATTTCATCAAAAGGATTTTGTCCCACAAGACAGGAATGCTACATGTATTACCTTTGTAAGATCCTGGAGACTGACACAGGTGATGCATGATCAGTGACTCAAAACATGCGGCTATTTAACCTGTCCTTAATCATCAGTGCTTGGATTCACTTAAATTAACTTCAGACATTTCCAATACAAATTTTGATATCTGGGGCAGGATTCAGTTGCCTAAACACAGGAATTTAGTGCCACTTGAGGTTTTCTGAGATATTAAAGACATACACAGGCCACCTATGTAGGACACAGAACTTACAGAGACCCATATACCCCGGTACTGAAGCTGAGCATCAGGTTTCATGGAATACAATACACAAAAATCTGCCATACGCCTACATTTAGATGGATGAAGATCACCCCTAACCTATCTATTTGAATATTCTATCATCAATTTACTTGTATTTCCAAATACATTGGTGTATTTGAGATGCTCTGTTATATCCTACCAACCCTCCATCACATAGGCCAAAGGTCATGAGTATTCTGCATGTATTGTATCATATCTATTTACCATCATGAAAATGCCCTGAGCACCTTGACGCTCTCAGTGAAAATATTTCTTGCTTTGATAGTTTAATCCAGCTAATATAATCAATGAGAAAAATACTTCTCAGTCATAATTCTCATAATTTTTAGATGTTTACTTTTAGATGCTGCCTTTTACCTATGACTCATTTTTGACTGATTTCTTTCCTTTCCAATTCCCCTCCCCCCCCTTTTTCATCTTTCTAATAGTGAGAAGTATTTATTAACCCTGCTCATACAAAGGAAGTCTCATACTTCTCATGTCTTTAACACTCTTCAATATATCTTCACTTCTTCTGCCTTATCTTTAAAAGTAAGAAAATCATGACACAAAGTAGTTTAACACAGGAAAGACTGGAATTTGATTGGGATACTTAAGTAGACTGCTGGATCTGTCACAGTTTGGTGAAGACAGCAAATTAGTGTCAGCATTAGTATTGTATGTCCAGCTGCAATATGAATTGCTGGAATCTGAAGTAAAGATCTAATTTTGTAATCACTAAAGTAGTTTTCAGCCCTTCCATTGAGTTCAATGCTTCAGTCTTGAGGGGTTTTTTTTTGACATGAAGTCCCTTTCATACACATCACTGAACACCAATTTTCAGTTACCACTGACCTGAGTTAGATTTCAGTGGGTAACCTCCAAGTGAAAGGCTCTCTGCTGAATTTCCATACCCTGAGCCATCAAGCTCCTTCTTGTTTTTATTTTAATGTTAATATAAAAAAATCCCCAAACAGATAAACAAAAAAGAACAATCTGTCATGGATGTGTATGATAATTGACATAATAGATCCTAACGGCTACTTTGGAGCATAATAGACCATGACAGCTCCATTGGAGCCTACTCAGAAATTGAAGTAAAAAGTTTTGTTATTATAATATGCATTCACACCATCTTTTATTTATTTTTATTTAAAATCTAGATTAAAATATAATTAGTTGGTATACAGTGTCATTTTTCTTTTCAGTATCAGATTGCTGCACACACACATGTAAATTTAGTATCTTAAAAGAAAAAGCAAGTAATTTAATAAAAAAACTTTTCTTGAATTTACCTGTTCGGAATGACACAGTATCTGGTGGTTTTAGGTTCACTGGCCTTACCTTGCTTGGCAAACAAGATGAGACATTGTGGTACTTGCAAGTTAAAAAAAAATTTGTGCATAGTAAAAATAGAAGAGAATGCAGAACTCCTAAATTCTATTTTATCACTTTGATGCACTGGTAGCAAAATTTGTTTTTGGAATGGAAAGAAAAGTGAAAACCAAGAATAAATAATATACAGAAGGTGTAATCTTCCAATGGTTCTAAAAGACATTTTGGGAAATTGTCAAAGTGATAGGAATGTGAAACACTCTATCTTCCACAAGGAAAAGGAAAACAAATCTCCCATCATTAATGAAAGGTTTTCTGTAGCTTGTCTATTTCCTAAAAAAAAAAAAAAAATAAATGCATGTTTAATGATCAGGGAGGTGGCTTTGGTAGGTAAGCAAAATAAGTGCAACAAGTATTTCTGACTTTTTTTTCTCTATTTTTTTTTGCCGGAGACAATTAACTTTGTGACAATGTCTCATTTTGTACCCTATTACCTAAAAACTGATAAAAAACAAAGGAACCCAGACAAAGTGACCCTTGAATATCAACTTACATAATGAATCTTGTGTTTAATTCAATATTTTTTTGGCTCATTTTTGAGGGCTCTAAGTTGCTATTTTAAGTACATAGAAATTGCACGCAGTAAGAAAATATGGCTGAGTGAAGGAGTGCAAGGGAGAAAGGTTGATAATCAGACCTCGGCTTATCAGCTGTGATTATTGTTGTCTCTCATTTGACTTGAACCATGTGGTCTGTAGGGGCGTTCTATTACTCTCCTGGGGCTGTGGATTCCACTCCAAAGTCTCTGAACTAACAACCCAGGTGCATTACTTTCAGAGGAACAGTGTTCTAGGACAGCTCTACCCCATCTTGTAATGGAGCTAGCTAAGTCAGAGCTTAGTAAATATGTGAAATACCTTGTGAATTTACACCAAGTGCACAAAACATATTTTAAGAGAGAATAATGTTCAGATCTAGGAGGTGCTGATGGACATGCTGTTCCTGGGCAAATGTAACAGAATCTTGTAACAAATCTTGAAATGGAGAGATGTCTCTAAGTTAACATAGAAGACTTTAGTTTACCTCCTCAGTATTTCAGAAAGTCTCTGGAGTCAAAAGAAAGTGATCAGAATCCCCAGAGACATTTCATTTGTTGTACACCCCTCCTCTGGCTTGGGAATGCAGTTTTTCATCATTAAGGAGAGAGGAACACTTAATTGCCATCCTCCACTTGGTGACCAAAATTTATCTCCTCACTGACTAAAGAGGAAGCACAGTTGACAAGATCAGACAAGTTGCAGAGCTTTTAGAAAACTTCAGAGAAATTATTCCCTTTATGGAGACAGACATTCTGAATTGCCTTCCTAGGGTTCCTGATAGTTTTTGATACAGCCTGTAGGAAGCTGTTTTCAGCAGAAAATATCTTGCTTCCTTCACATGTAAGGAAAACACAACTCAACAGGAGGGCTCACATACAGGCTGTGCATACCAGGCTGTGTGTTAGCTACTGCTGAGCTCCAGAGTGGGACTGAAGTTAAGACATATCTCTTAGATTGACTTTTCCTTCTTGTTTGTTCCATAAACAATTCAGAGGCTTAAAGTTCACTTAAATGAATTTAGAAATAAGCTACGTATTGCAGACAGAATGCTGAATCAATCATATGCAGTCAAGTAAACCCAGAGCAACCTGAATCACATATTTAAAAATGGGCAGTCTCTCAACGAGCTACCTGCATTTGCCAGCATATAAATATACTATTACTTATCTACATAACAGAGTTCTTTGTTATTAGATTTTCAGAAGTGTTTTTATATACTCTAAAATAATGATAGTAATGGTAGGCATACTACTATGAATTACTGCTGCAATCATTTGTGAATGAATGTTTTTTTATATGACTTTGGTTAATTTGAGATTGAATGATTCTAACTCTGGAAGCAGGAAAGGTAAGAGTCATGGAAAAATGTCTGACAGAGCTGAATTGTTTAAGAAAAATACACAGAGATCATGGATTTGGAAAAAAGAGGAAGAAAAAAACAAAATATATCTAAGAACATCTGAGATGCATCAGTACAGGAGTTGTAAACTAATGACCCAGTAGTTTGCTACCCATGTCTTTCAATGAGATATTAAATAATCCAGTCTCTTTCAGTTCTTTGCTAAGTTAATTTAAACAATTTGCTAGTCAGTGAAATTGTTACAGAAATGTGTGAAGTTGTGGCTTTGCTTCTGCAGAACAAATAATACAAATAAAAAATATCTCTTAATGTCATCCAAGTTATTGAAGCCAAAAACATTTGGCTTGTACAGTTGTTTGAAAAATAGAAGACTTTTACTAAGCTCCAGTAATGTTACTGTATTTGTACTAGTTGCAACATTTGTAGTTACATTTATGTCCTTTCTTGCTGCACCATAAAAAAAGGACACAGTGCATACTAACTATATTTAGGGGCAGGTCTAAACTCAGTTGACATCGTTCCCTTGATTTAAAAGTATTATGAATAATATCTGCCAGAGAAAGACTGCAAGACATTTTAATGAATTCAGGATGAAGGCTAGGTTTAATCAAAGAATAGGATGTAAACCTCCCATGTATTCACTGTTGAATTTAAAATATGCATTTGAAACAAAGTATGGACTTTTGTTACATTGTAAATTATATCAAGTTGTTATGTGATTATTTTTTCTCACTTTAGTTATAATTTTAAATGATCTAGTAAAAAATTGCATTGAGAGATGCAATAAATATTTTATTAGTGCTTTTGAAGGGTATATATACAAATATATATAGGAATATGCATGGTGACACGTCAATGTAGCATTTGAGCCTATATCATGACTACTTGCACAAAATTGTCTTGGAAGATGTATAACTTAGGATAATGGACTGATCCTGTAATACAGTAAAATAGTAAGAACATTTTAAAGTGCAATAATTTTTGAACAATGATTTCAGAACACCCAAACAGAATAAAAATCTTCTTACACATAAGTTCTTTTCTAGAATCAGGCTCTGTTCTACCTTTGACCAACACAAGAAAGTATATTTACTTGGTAAGTAACTTGAAAGGATTGTAATTAAACACTAAAATATTTGTCTAGTTAAAGTTTAGTTCTGGTGACAGCTTTGAGATTCTCTGGTGAAAACTGTAAATGAACATATATCTTCCCAGAGACAGAGTTATTCTGTGGTAATGGGAAAGGTCTTTTATCAAAGGATGATGGAGACAATTGAGTACTTCTGATGGAGAACCTAAGCAGCTATGTTCTGAACCTATTTTATGGTTGCTTAGATCTTTCACAGAGCAGTGAAATTATTTTGTATCTTAGTCTTCTGCTGGTACTGTGCAGAATAGGTAGTTCATTTCTGAGACATTGTGTTCTTTGATGTCTATAAGTAAGACTAATCTCATTTCTCAGTTGTCATTTGAAAGGCTGTCAAAAAATTAAGCAATATCAATTTTCAGGTTTGTCCTTCTCAATTCCTTTTCTATGAATGGCTTCAATATCATACAAAGCATGCTTTTATTATCCAGAACAGTCCTATTTAAGAAAAAGCCTCCAAATAACTGATTTGAAAAAGTTTTCTCTTTCTATCATCACATGTGGTTTGAAGTGTAATGTTGAGAGCTGTACTTTTTTTTTTACACGAGTCACAATCACTTAAATATTGCACCATAAAGTAAAAAATTAGGTCAAATTAACTTTTCCCACAATTTCCCTTTAGAAGTTTTTGTTGTGTTTTTTTTTTTTTTCATATTTAGGCTTCAGATATTCTGATCTATGCCCACCGAGACACAATGAAAGGAATGACTTACCCCAAGTCTCCCTTTTTACAAGCTCTTTCCTGTCATTGGTTCTTAACACTTGCTGCTACATCAAAATCTGACTACCGTTCTGAACTACAACATAGACATCTACAAATCAGCACCTGAGCACTCTATAGATCCCTCAGGCCACATAACTCGAGTGTGTGGTTGACATTTCAATAAAAGAGGACCATACAAGAAACTATTTGCAACACCCTGAGCAAAGACACAGCTCTTGTAAAATGTAACATCTATGTCTACCTGTGCATTTTTCTTCTTACGTATTCTGCTATTGCATTTTCAATGCTATCAAAGTGTTACCCTTTTGGTACAAGTTTCAGTTTGTTTGTTTTGTTCTGGATCAATAGATGTATGTTGGGAAGAAATCCAGGGGATACTGAAATAGTGCATCCATAAGTACTTCTGCTGCACACACCTGTAATGTCACCAGAATGAATACAAGATCTCTGCTTATTAAAAACTGAGCTTTGTGTTTGTATCACCTCCTATTTAGATTTAGGAATGCCATTTGATTTCCATGGACCTTGTGGACATTTATCAAATGAATAGAAATTCTCAGAGTACAGCAGTGTGCATATACCAGGCTTTCAGGTGACACCATGCTGCATGATATGAATTAATTACCTGAAAAGTTTCCTAGGACAACCATTTTTCTCTTTTCTTGAGATCTCAGAATTGTAAGTGGTCTGCTAATAATTGCAGCTTAGTAAGAAATAGTCTTCTGTCATTTCCATGGGACCCTAGGCACCTGAAAGAGAATCAGTCATAGACTTAGTAAGTCCTATTCCTTGTGGTAAATTAAATCCAACACTGCCCTCTTACTCAGAAGTCAGAAATGATCAGCTGTGGCTTTCCTATTGCTAATGTGTATTATTCATTTTTCACAATGGCAACAGCTCATGATTTAATTTTAACAGCTTTGCCTGACGAGTTCACAGCTCCACCATTAGTATTAATTACTTATCTAGAAGCATGTTCGATTGATAGATCTTAACACCCCCCTCTCAGGGGTAAATATCAATCAACATATAAAAAGAATGAAAAAAAGACTGGAGAAGGATGAAAATTATACTTGGATACTTTTTTCTTCCTTCTTCCTTTTGTCTTTTATTCTATTGCAGGAATAACATACAATTGAATTGCATGACTCAGTGACTGCAATAATAATAATAATTATTATTATAAATAATAATAATAAAATCCTCCTAAAAGTACAGATGAAGAGAAATAAGAACATAACCTAAACTGTGCCTGTATCTGGTGTCTGCAGTGAATGTGTGATGACTACAAGCTATGAAAACCTACAGAACATGTAATAATAACTTTTCTCCTTTTTCTTTGATCAATCTCACAAAGAGCAGAACAAAACAAAAAGTTAATTTCAAATGTAATATTCCCTTTTATTCCCATTATTTCCTTTTCTGTTGACATTCCAAATTTGGTTTGCTTCACTTGGAGAACAGGAGACTGAAGGATGACCTCATCTCAGCCTACTACTTCTGCCAGGAGGGCAGAGGAAAGATTCTGATCTCTCTGGTAAGGTGAAAGACATGAGGAAATTAAATGAACCTGTTACAGGAAAAAGGTCTTTGCTGAGAGTGGCTGGTCAATGAACAGGCTCCCTAGAGAAGTCATCATGGCCCCAAGCCTCACAGAATTCAAGAAGTGCCTGGACAATGCTCTTTGTTACATGGCTTGTTGTTAGGTAGTCCTGCAAGAAGCAGTGATTTATACTTCATAATCCCTTCCAACTTGAGATACTCAATTTGTTTTAATTGTATGGATGTGTTATTTTGAGTATTCAGGATTTGCCTTGATTCTGTTCACTTCACAAATTTGCCCAGCATCTGTTTATAGTCCAAGTCTTGTGGAAAGAATTATTTAACCTATATTGCAGCTCGTTCCAGTACTCTCTCACCTGTTGTGTACTACTTGTAGAGTGTGCCTGCATGTCTAAGAACTCCTGTGATACGTCAAATTTATATTCACTTATACCTGACCTCCAGGTGCTCATATTGGCAATGTGTTCTTGGATTCAGAGAATTTTTTTTTTAAATATTATCTGTATGTCATAAAGTGATTAATTCCTGAAATATATTGATTTTTAGCTTATGTTATTAATTCAGGCACAACCAAAAATATGCAAGTTACCAATTGGATGCAAGCAAGCACAGGTCTGTAGAACAGTATTTTTTTTTAAATTTTCTACAGATGTTGCCATATTGATGCTAATTCTGCAACTAAGAAATCAATGGTACTATGCTTCTTCATGCTGATTAGAATTCATGTGCTTGCTCAATAATTTTGATAGGGAAAATTGTGTATTTCCGTTCAGGACTTTTTAAATAACAGGAGGATTAAATATATGCGCACATGCACAGTCATTTTTCCTTCTACATGCTTAATTTTATTAAATTAGTAGGTAATTTTTTTAATGTCAGCTCTGTTAAGATGATATTTTGACTTGCTGCTGTACATGTATGCTTTTATAAGTTGTTTGCTCAGTGTATGTGTTCTACTGGATTAGTTACAATGTTTCAAATAAGTAAACATATTTTTTAAGTCTTCAAAACCAGTGCAACATTCAAACTCCCAGTTAAAGAGATTTTTTATCAAACAGAGCTTGGTTGTCATTGAAAAAAACCAGATGCAGATGAGCTGAATAACTAGGACATTTTTTGCCAATCAACTTTTTAACAATATTTTTTTATTTTAATCTCCTAACTGCAAAGTATAGCTGATGGGCTTTTGTCATGTTTTATGTATAAAGTTGATACACATCAATTATTTCAGTAGCAAATGTATCATATGCTAAGCTGATTTCCAAGTATTGCTTGCCTTGCCAGAAGAAAAAAAAAACAAACAAAAAAGTCCCCAAAACACAGAAAAAAATCCAAGCTTAAAAATGAATTACTCTCTAAGAAATTATCAGAAGCCTACAAGGCAAAATATCAATTCAAAAATACAGAAATTGGTTCAGTTTCATCTTTAGAAAAAGGACATAAACTATCTTCTGATCCCAGAAACCTGAAACTCCAATATTGAAGGGACGAAAAGGATTTGTAAGCAAGAATTATGGACATATGATGAACACACAATTACCTAATAGTGAAAACCTTGTAACAGAACTCTTTACAGAGCAAAACCAGCATGCTGCAAACACTTGCTAGTGTGCCAGAAGAATTCAGAATTTCTTCAATCTATGGGTATAGAGAGGAGGAGAGATAATGGGAAGAACCTGTGGGAAGTGGAAGTTGCATATTGTAGAGCACAGTGCAGAGATGGAAAATTAACATCTGTGAATGATATCAAAGGCTTTTTCAGTGTAACTTCCATTGGAAAACTGTGTCTTGGAGAAACTGAAGATTTGAAGACTCACTGTCATGAGAAGGTATGAAAAATACCTGTGAACATACGAAAGGTCAAAATAATTCTGGAAATGGTCACTAGACCCTACCGCTTAAAAAAGAAACAACTATGTACTTGGAAGGAAGGTATAATTGTGAATACAATCTACTCTTTCTCAAATCAGCATCTTTTGAAAGAACAGATTTGCTCTGTGTCTGTGGTATGCTACAGACATCTCAGGGAAAAGATGAGGGATGCAAGAGCTAATATGGGCTTAAAAAGCTGTTTTCCAAGAGATTGTGCTTCCAAATTTCAACCTAATTTTATTAGGGTTAGATTTCAGGGAGCTGAGAACACAGATTGTGAATCCAGAATACAATGACAAAGTAGATGGAGCTATGTCTGAGTAAGACATTTCCCCATCAGCAGTTTCAAAGTTTGATGTTGTGATGCTGACACAGTTACCACAATGTTAAGATAATGCTGAAGCCATTGCTGAAACAGAAATGTTAAGACATAGTAGAAGGTAACTGCCATATTTCTTCCTAAAATATCTTTTCAATGAATATTTAAACAGACCTAAGGGTGACCTTTTAATTACCATCAATGCAATATGCCATGTGAAATTAGGCAATCTCTCTAAACAGCCTAGGAAACATATGTGAAATAGGGACATAAAAACAATTCTTTAAATGTGATTTTGTAGTAAGTGAAAGGACAAATCAAACCATCTAGCTATCAGTGCCTGTGTAAATAAGCTATGTATTTGACCAACCCTTATGGACACAATGGAGAAAGGCAGACCCTTCCAGGTAACTGTTCAGACTACAGGTGTGCTGAACAGGACTCTGGTGCCTCTTCTCCCTCCGTGATGTCTATTTATGAAATACAAACATGTCTGATTATGCACATATAATTCAGACATCATTCACTCTAGCATCTTGCTTGGTATTAAATATATGGCTACAGTAGGTAAGCATGTAATGCAATTGCTATTCTTGCAACATTCATCAACAGCGTAGTCATACCCCTGCTATACCAGCCAGCTTCAATGCTATTTCCAATTGCTGAAAAGCAGGAAGAGATAAAGGTGTTTTATTATTTTATAGCATCTTTAGCTTTTCTATGCTGACAGTAAAGAACCAGATTGTTTTCTGAAGATGAAATCTGGTCTGGAATAGTGGCGTGTTTTCTTCAGTCTGTATACAGTGAAACTGTCAAATGAAGGACAGTTAGTGTCAGAAAGGTTCATATTTATTCATGTTTAAATTGAAGTTGGCTGTGTTTGCTCTCATTACTGCTGTCATAAATGGTCAAGGACATCTAGGCATGTGTTTTCATAAATGATGTGATCATTCCAATACAACAATTCTGAATATTGAGTCCTATAGCTCCATTATAGTTTCTAAAGCACTCCTGATGCAGCACTATTTAGGAATCTGAAACCAACTTATCTCTTTTAGAAATGTAATTGCTATGACAACTCAAAGCAGCTGAATATCACTTCTTGAAACTCGGGTTTGAAAATCAGTTGTATGGTCAGCTAATACATTGTGAAATCAGACAGTGTATTGCAGGTGAATGAGAATCACTTGCACCTTGGGGAATACATTTATTTGTTGATGTTGAAATAGTTTCATTTTGAATAGAGAGAAACAAAAGTTAAAAATCCTTTATGTAATATTTCTCAATTTTAGACAGATATCTAAGAACACATAAAAACTGACTCATTCATTACAGTGAACTTTCTCTGTGCTGCATGCGGTACCCGTGCATTTCATTTCAATTAAAATACAGAGGCACACATCAAATCATTCTTGCTTACAAAGACAAGACCACCTAGTGGTTTCTGTATGCTTAATTCAGTCCCTCCTGCCACAACTGCTTGAGGCTTTGATTAGCTTTATCTTACTTGCACAAGGCACCCCACGTAGAAGGAGACAGAGTGATAAGCATTCCTGTTGTCTCTGCAATTCTAAAGGAAGGTTGCTCCATTCTGATCACTGAGCTACCTGGAAAATATGCTTCAGAAATCAAACAGGCTCTTATTCTTTCCTAGTCTATTTCAAACACCAAAGCAGAACTTTATGAATCTGCTGATGACTGACATGCTGAACTAAACATACTTCTTAAGGCAAGGACTGCAATATCCTTCTTTAAATCCTTTAAATACAAAAATTTGTCTTCTTTCCCTATACTTTTCTTCTTCTCTTGGTGTTATTTGTGCATGTGTGCCAAAATGTGTGTGTGCTTAATTCTTTTTAGCTCATTTAGGAGATTTTCCTGTTTTTTCTTTTTCCCACAGGCGTTTACGGCTCAGTCTCAGGACTGAGCCTGAAAAGGAGAAGGAATGCTGAAGGAAGAATTAAATTTATATTCTTGAGAAGCCTTGGGCTGAGAGTAATATTTAAACTAAACTATGTGAATATACTTTGACAGGGCTAGGTATCAGCTGTGCCTCAATTTATAGTTATGTCAAGGTTGTCTGCAGCTTGTGGATCAACTCCTCATCTAAAAATGTGTATACACATTCAAAAAAAAAAAAAGGTTCCTTTCAAATTAAATTACATAAAATACTGATGATCTGATGATTGCTAGCCATTTGCAATCCAGATTAAACTCTGGAATGAAGCTCATTTTGAATACAAAATGCTTCAGTTGTCACAAAAAATAAAACAAAAAAAATTTGATGTTTTATGAGTACTCATTTTTCCTGTTTTTCCTGCTTCTTAGATAGTTAAGTATAGATACAATGTACAGGTATTGACATTCTACATTTATCATAAATATATGTACACATGATACTGGATATGAAGGTAATAAATAATCTTAAATTACATGGATTGGAAAAAACTCTTCTACTAATAACAAATTGACTGAAGAAACTGTATCTAGAACCTGTAATTTCTCCATAAGTTGTCTGCAGATTTCTTGCCTTACAAAGAAAGTTTATTTTTTTCTTGGGATTTTAATTTTCTCCTTTTTTTTTCTTTTTTTTCTGTTTTCTTGTTTCTATGTTTTTTTCTTTCATTCTGTGTAGAAAAAAAATAGGATAAACATATACAGATTTGTTGCTGGAAACTGTTTTTGAATAGTTAAATCTTGTATTCTCCATAGTGACAAGCATGGCCATAGCTATATTTCCAGAGAAGTCTCAAAGGGAAAAAGTCCATTACACAGAGATGCATGCACCATTATTAGTCATTAAATTATTAAAACACTTGACCATGAAAACAGCAGTAATGTGCCATGTGTCTTCTACATTGGCTTTATTTAGTTCATGAAATTATTAAGAAAACAAGACAGACAAGCATTTTTGCAGTCTCATTTTGTTACACCATAAAATCAGCAAATAAGTTAAATTTAAAGGTGACATCAGAAAAAATTAATTCAACACCAAAGTAATCAGAATCAGCATATAGGAAATCACCAAACTCCTCATACACTAAATACTCTGTTCTATAACACAGAATCCTGAAACTGCTCAACACATGCTGTATTGCCAAGTGGAAAATCTTATCCTTTTGAAAAGGACACTTGAAGAATGAAAAGAGAGCCTATATAAAAAACTTGCCCAGTCCATGGGACTCTGAGAGTTCAAAACAGCTTCAGATGTCAGATTTTAATTTGCAGCATATCTAACTCCTAATTAACCTAACTATGAGCTCAGTTAGAAATGTGTTGGGGGAAAAAAAAGCAAGCATGCTTCCAGTATAGCAGATAAATAGGTAGCTATTACCTCGGTGTTCTTTCTGGGTAGTTTACTTCCTTAGAGATCTTGAAATGGGATTGTTTACTAGTAATGAGTTTTCCCTAGGTGAGCAATTGTTTTTGCAGAGGTATGTTGAAAGGCCCTATTTGCTGGTAGCCTATATATACCCACAATTTGCCCCTAAACTATACAGAGAGTGTTTGCAGGAAAATACTAAATAAATGTACTTCATTCTGAAATAATTTATTCTAGCTTTAGCTTCCCCATCTGCAGTGTTTTCTTCAAGCATTTAGGTTAATATTAAAGTTCAATAAGATGCTTAAGCTCGGTTGCATAAGAGGTATAAGGAGTAGATCAGATAGCTTACTAGAATTCCAGCTCAGCTGGAGATTTTATTTCAGTACATTTCAGAAAAATAATGTCTTGCAAGTTGAAACAAAATGTGGTGCAGGTTTTTAAAATCTATAGTGGTTTTAGAACAAAGCAACCAGTAAAGCTTTCTGCCTTCCCTGATGTCATGCCTCATATAATCTTAAAATGGTAGGGAATAGGGAAAGGTCATGGTCTGGTTCATCAGGGACATATGTTTTATATGGTCTCACAATGCTGCACTAGACATTAGAGAGAAGAAATGGAAAAAGGCATTTCTGTGGTTCTTGTACCTCTGAACACTATGTCCAAGCTGGCCTTTTCCAGGAGTCTTAAGCTGCACTGAAATATCCGCATAATATTTGAGGAGAGGGAGAGAGGAATCAAGTGCTAGTGTCACACTAGATCTGTTTGAGGGGGTGCATTTGAAGAATGGGTGATTAAATAGTGCCAATATCTGTGAAAGAGCTGAAAGGCAATGAAATAAAATGAATGTTCATAAGAAACAAACAAAAAGTAGATATGCCCTTCACAAAGTTATAGTTAAGGTTAAATTTTGCATTCAATGCAGGGTTTCCACCTTACCATAACTTGCAGAGGCACCACACAAAATTAACAGAACTTCCTACTTGTATATAGGGTAATATATTTAATGGTGAATTAAATTGTGCAGATAAAATGAGGTTTCAAAAATCAGGCTTTAAAAACACAGAGTTTAGTATCAGACAACTCATTCATCCTGTCAGATCATAATAATGCACTCAGTTTTCTTACTTTTAAGAAAAGATAAAATTGAAAACTTGTGAATTTATAATTGGAATATATACTGTGAGTTTAAGAATTTTTTTTCCTATTCTGCATAAATACAAGTCTTTTCATCATGGCCCTGCATAAAGACAGCAATGTGGTATAGCATGAAAATTACTTTTGGGACTTAAGCAATTGTAACTTTTCCAAAAAGTGTGTAGTCAGAGCATGGGAAGGAGAGAGAAAGTGAGAAATATGTAACCAAATGGGTAAATGAATTTAAAATCTATTACCATGAAGTGCAGTTCAGCAAAATAAAACTATGGAGGTTTTTAATTTAGACTAGAGGCTGGACACAAAGCATCTAATGAAAGTAAAACATGAAAGCATTTAGTATTTTTAACAATCATTTTATTTTTTGGTTGCGTAATTTAAAGCATTGAAATTCATATCTTATATGATGCACTGATCCTGAAAGCCTATTTAAATGATGCTGCATTTAAAATGGATATTTAGATCTTAAAATAATGTCAGTGTCTAAGTTTAAAGCTGTAAACTGTCAACTCAGGCTACCTCTGCCCTGATTCAAGAAAGCCATTAAACATTGCCTCATTAAAGTTTATTGACTTAAGCACATGCTTAAAGTCAATCATGTGCTTAAAAGCTGCTCCTCAGACAGATCTAGTATCCTGAATACTTAATTTAGTTCTATGATGTATTGTGCTGTATGGATCATTTGCAATTAATACAATCACAATCTGTATCAGAAAAAGGAAAACTGAAATACACTGTGCTTCTGAAATGGAAAGAAATTCTTGAATCCCAAGCATCTTAAATGTCCTAACCAGAAGAAAATTTGTAGATGTTTGGTGTTTTTTTCCCAAATGTGGAAAAAGATTCTCTTTTGAAAGTGTGGAACTTATCCTTTTTAACAAAGGTCTGCTTCTCTTGTCTGCATTGATAATTATATCTAGTCTTATACCAACAAAGAGAAATTTAAATAAATTTAAATTTCACAGCATGTATGCATGACTCAGAAGAAACCACTGTTTTACCTTTAAAGAGATTCATTTCTTCATGCTGTGAGTGATTGTATCATACACTTCTTTACCTGCTCTGTGCCCTGTTGACATCAGTACTAAAATGCTTGTGGGACCAGAATGTCTACATGGCAAGTCCTGCACTCTGTCTTTGCCGCCAGGATAAAATTGAACCTGCTCTCCCACCCCAGTAATACATCATCACAGCATCTTTCTTTGATGATGCATTGCACCAATACATTACCACAGGACTGTCAGTCAGAAGATGGCACCAGCTTGGATAAACAGATCCAAGAGTAGGTTCAGTTTAATTACAGGACAGAAGGTGTCCTGACATTCCTTAGAGACAAAACACTTATGCCAAGAATTAATATGCTTTGCATTGCTGTGCAGTGGCCTGACAAATACGCTGAAGCATCTGAAGAGAGTTCACACGGACTTTGTCAAGAGAGTAATTTTAAAACAAAGATGAAAAGTGAAAATCCTAATACCTTCTTCATAAAAAAAAATTCACAGAGTCTAACCATAATCTGCATTTCAGTACTTCAAAGAAGCTTTACAAGGACACTGTCAGGTCAGATTTGGCTTATCATATAAACTATATAAAAATAAGTTGCTATTGGAGGAAACAGTTTCATCATCTTTCTTAAGGACAAACAGTTTGTGTGGAAAGTTACACGAAGTAGCTACACTAAGTAGGTAATTGCTACTTGTGGGAGACAAGTTGCTATAGGAAAAATTAAAAAAAAAGCAGACAACAATCCTTTTTAACATTTAATTTGATGTATCAGTCACTAGCACTTTTATTTGTTATTTCCTTATGTGTTCCAAAACTAAACAATTGTTCACAATTCATTCACACATAGCTGGTGGTTGAAGCAGTCTGTTACTAGATGGTCTGGTTATGTTGTTGTTATTTTTCTTTGCTTGTGGACATATTTACAACCCAAACACTGCAACTCACTTCCAGAATGAGAGCCTTAAAATGCACAGTTACCTTCCTTTTATGTTGTGCCCTCGTTTGCAAAATGAAGACCATTTTTATATTAAGTTTAAGCAGGACATTTAAAATGACAAATACAACATTTGTATATATGTAACTACATCAGCTTCATCACTGTCATGTGCTTTTTTTGTGCCTATGTATATAAACATGAACATATATGCATGTGCATTCATATATACATGACAGTATATATACAATAAAATCAGTGCAATTTTCTACATGACATATGAAATAAAGTTCATTTTATTTCATTTCCAGTGTCTCATGTTAGATTCTTGTACTGACAGCATATCACTCATTGAAAAGCTATTAAGGAGAACCTGGAATTTTTATCCTCTGGTTACGTGCAGGTTTTGGAGGGGAAGGTTTGGTCTTTTATAACAAGTATTGCCCTGTTGTATCTGTGAAAGTGAAGATGGAATATTAACTTTTGTTCTTAATTTAGTGTCTATAAACACAAATGGACAAAAGGCTGAATTGTTTGGATTATCGCATCCAATGAACATGATTTATCAGAGGTTTATCAGTGAGAGTTTTAGATGTTCTAATTTTATCACTCTAGCTATGAAAGTCCTTAGGAACGAAACAAAAACACATTGTTCATGGCTCTGTGCAAGCAGAGTAAAAGGTCTGCTGCATTTACAACTCAAACCAGGCAGCTAAAAAAACAAAAGAAAGAAGATCCAAAAAATAGAAGAACCAAGATCAGCTTCATTGTGTTTTGTTGTGAGAGTTTGGTGCTTTTTTGTTTCACTTGGCTTTACTGCCAGACAGGTGTTCTTCTTTCCTGATTTTACTTCAGATTTCTTAGTGGGGATAAAGTTAGGATGCAGAAAATAGGATAAAAAGTAATAAAGACTAAGAGGTTAGAGATCTGGGGTCACATCCGAACACTCTGGGCTGCAAGGAATGAACCACATACCCAGTTACTTCAGGGACAGGATATTCTCTGTATAATCTGCAAGAAAAAAAATAGAACTGACACAATCCCTAAAAAAAAAAAATCTGTTGAAAGATGAACTCTGTTCTTTTCCCCTTAAAATCTTTCTGTAACAGCTGTCCTGGTTTAAGTTTTCGCCTGACTTATCCTTGTAATTCTTTTCTTGAGCATCACAGAGCTTAAGGAGAGTAAAAGTAGGGGGAAGGAATTGCCCCCGAGATCCCGGTTGCTCCTGCAACTTCTCTAGTTGGTGAAATCATGTAGGCAACACAAAAGACATCCTTCTAGAAAGGATGGGAGGTAGGGACGATTTACAACAGATATTATGCCTTTAAATTGTCTCTCTGTGTATTGCATACTAAATCCCTTTCCACGAGTAAACAAGCTAAATGTGTCTATTTAAAATTGCAATCTAAATGATATCACAAATAATGTTCTGTGTAGAGAAAAGCTGTTGGTGACAGAGAAAACTCCTTCACACTTGAGAATAAGGTCATCAGACTGGAGGTTAAGGATTTGTTTCTAAGAAGTCCTACAGGTGCATTCCCTGCAGTATTGTCACAGGATCATCGAAATCGTGGACCTTCTGGGAGCATACCACTGATTTCATCTGACTTGTACACCTGGGTCACTGTTTGTAGAGAACATGTGGAAGGAAAGGCAGGGGATGCTTTTGCATGGCCTTACAATGAGTTGAAAGCATACCTGACATCTGCATCCAGACCTGTTTGTGTGGAGGTGACCTTAGGTTCCTCAGTTTAGACATATCAGGAGTTAACTAGGCATTGAGATGAAAGGTCCAGATCACCCACTGTTCGAGTGTCTTGCGTTTTTTTAGCTATTGTTTCAAGCTATCTGCAATACATGAAAATCATCACTACCCTGGTTGTTTCATGGTTATCTTCATTTCCATCTGTGCATCTTGGTTTTTAATGAAAGCTTAAATCTTTAGCACAAATTGCAAAGGATATTCTAAAAGGGACAAGAATTTAGCTGAAAAACTGTATCAACATACACTTCTATTATCTATATGGTAAGCGATAGAATCAGTAGAAAAATGTGGCAGAAAAAAGTTGAAAATTACTTCAGTTCTGGAATAATCTAAGGTGTGATTTTTAAATACCTTTTTCCTCTGTGTTTCTTCCTCCCACACCCATCTTTGATAATTTAACTGAGATAGTGAAGCTCCTACTACTCTATGGGTTTTTATTTTTCTCCCTGATTTTTTTTTTTTTTTTTACTGTTTGACCGTAAGGATTTCTGGCACACTGTGTTGCTCCTATTGCATGGTTTGCTTTAACTGATAGAGACATTTTGTGTGTAAAAACTCGGCTGCTGCACGGCTGTCTGCTACTCTAAAGCTCAAAGAAACATACTACAGGAGGAGGGAATATGTTGTATAACTTTCTGGGTTTTGCTTTTTTTTTATAATATATTTTGTTTTCCTGAGGGCTGTAGGAGGAAAGAAAGGGCACAGAAATAGGAATACTAGTGTAGTTCCTGATTTGTTTGTATTCAGGTCAGTAGACAGTGTCAGGACTGCTTCTGAGTGTTTCTCTCCTACTGTTGTAGCTTATCCAGCCCTGTGACGGGAACATCAAGAAAACTCAGATTGTATTTCTGTTTCAAAATATCTGCCAGAGTCCTAATCTATTTTCATCCTGAAGCACTAAGCAGCTAGAAAAACAACTGAATTATATAAGAAACTTCTCCTAAAACAAAGAATCTGCTGCACTGTTTGAAGTGCAATTGCCAGCAGCCATTCAGTTACCAACATATGCAGTGAAAGGTAGCATTCAGACTAAATACTGAGTATCAAGTTGTGATCTATCTGGATGCGTGTGCACACAGAACATAGTCATTTTATACTGTCACACTCCTCACTTCATGTGGCCTTGGACTGACTTCAAAATATCTGATCTGAGTTCTGTGTCAGAAATGCAAAACTAACTCAGTTGCCCAACCAATATAGGAAAAATAAAGCACAGAAACTGGAAGAAGTTAACATCTACTTACACAGCTGGGAATTTTACCAAAAAAATCATTTGGTACATACTAAACCTCTGAGAGACACCTGATATAGTCTGTATTTTTTACATATAATTTATTTTTGTTTCTTGTTTTTCTTAATTTTTAAGATCTTGTCGTGAAAGTAGCTTATCAACAATTTGCCAAGATTAAAAGTTCCAGCCTTGGGGACAGCCCCGTTTTTTTCATATCAGACCCATCATTCTGTCTTGTACATTACTCAGCTGAAGGAGAGACAAAAACTAAGAAAATCTAAAAACATAAAAAGGAAATTATTGGTAAGCAGATGAAATACATCGCTTTAATGGAGTACATGAGGTTACTCTGACAGCCTTTCCCTAAAATGTTATGAGCCACCTGGAACTTGAGGGAATTCAGAGAAAGGATAATAACAATACTTTGTTGTTTTTAGTGCCTTTCAAATAAGTGTCTCAAAGTACTTCACAAGCATTAATCAAATGTCATAACAGTGCTGTGAGATAGCAATCCATTATTATTCACAAACAATGAAAGAACCTTTAAAAACAAAAGCAAGTTAATATTTCAAGTGTATTTGAGTGCAATCCAATTAAGAAGTCTTGCTTGGTGCATACAGTTTTAGCAATAACTTTCCCCATATTGTGACAAATGGCTAAGAGACTGGCTTATCCATGTATGCTTTGCTGAGATGCCAACTAATAACATCTTGTGACACTTATGAGTCATCTGTGACTCTAGATCCCAGGATTTTGTCTTGCTTCCCTCAATTAACCTAGACCAGTGGAAGATGTCCCTGGACGGGACTTGGAACTGTATGATCTCTTTAAGGTCCCTTTCAACTCTGTCCATTCTATGACACTATTATTTGAAAAAGAGATATGAGTATCTTTACATTCAGCCAAGGCCTCAGCTTTCCCTGTCAGGAGCTGAAGCAGAGAAGAAAACTGGACAAGTTATGGAAGATATATTTCCTATAGCTGGCATAGTTAATATATGTTGATTTGATTATGTATCAGAAAATAGACTCAGGTGAAAAATTAATTATAACAATAAAGGTTTTATGAAATGCAGCACTGTTTAATTTGTATCTAGCTGTGGTTTTTAGGTTGTCTTAATCATTCTATCTTGCTTAATCTTGTAACTCATTACTCAGTTAAAGCATTCATAAATATATCTCAGAATGTTGGTTCATTACTACAAACCGTTTCAAGAAAACTTAGCAGTCATATCATGTAAACATCTATCGTATAATTAAAACTCAATTAATATGTTTGTAGCAACCATTTGCTGTTTAGGATGTACACAAAAATTGCCTAATGGAATCTAAATTTAATCCCTATTAGAAACACTTTAAATTTGATCACAAATCTTTATCTCCACTTCACATTTTAAACATAAAAAGGAGCTCAAGAAGCCACAACATCTTAATCACAGAAGATCTTTAGCTCATCTAGATCAGTCTTTAAAAGGGTAGTAATTATGGCAGTCTGCACACAAGGGCAAAATATGTAATGAAGCAACAAAGAAAACTCCTAACCAAACAAACTCACATACCCAGTGCATAATTGTTGTGTTTTTAAAATGGATTCTTTTGTTGCCATCACTTGTTTGGGGAAGCATATGACTGCTGAATAGGCAGATTCTTTTCTCCACTCTAAGCCAATCATTGCTGCTTGTAAAATCAGGATTTAACAGAGTAAAAGCAGAAGGATTTGGCCCAGGACTGCTGACAGCCTGAACTGTGTCCCTGGTGGACTTACACATTTAGAAGTTGATGGCTATGGTAATATTACTGAAAGGCAAAAGGAAGTATAAAACATCTGCTGGGTAAGAGAGCAAAACAAAACTGGTATGTGTCCCAGAAGGCTTGTAAAGAGAAATGGGGTTAACATCCATAGTAAATGCAAGAGGAAATAATTCCCTCAAAAACTAAACAAGGTGAAAGTTAGCTTGATTTCAGCTAGGAATAAGAAAATATAGCAGAAAACAGGTTTCATTGACTGGAAAATAAAAAAGAAAAAAGATAAAAAACAGCTCACATGTGAAACCCCAATTTAGAGAAAGGTAGCAGAATTAAATTCCAATATTGACTTTTCAAGAGCTGGATTCCTTACAGGATGAGAGGCAGGGTGATTTACCCACCTTCCCATTTCTCCATTCCTTAACATTACATCATTGACATGAGAAGGTTCAGGAAGCAGGAGATAAATACGCAATACTAAATGTATAGGGTAGCTCAGCTTTCCTTCATGGAATCACAGAATAATAAAATGCACTGAGTTGGAAGGGACCTTCAAAGGCCATCTAGTCCAACCCCCCTTGTAGTAAGAAGGGACATCTTGCACTATATCAGATTGCTCAGAACCTCATCAAGCCAACCCTTGAATGTCTCCAGGGATGAGGCTTCCACCGCCTCCTTGGGAAACCTTTTCCAGTACCTCATCAACTTCATGCAGAGAAACTACTTCCTAATGTCTAATTTAAATCTGCCCTGCTCCCATTTAGAACCATTGCCCTTGTCCTGTTGCTCCACTCCAGGCAGTCTCTCCCCAGCTTTCCTGTAGGCCCTCTTCAGGTACTGATAGGCTGCTATGAGTTCCCCCCCCGAGTCCTCTCTTCTCCGGGCTGAACAGCCCCATCTCTCTCAGCCTGTCCTCACAGGAGATCTGCTCCAGCTCTCTAAGCTCATATGTACATTAAAACCGTACCTGTAGACCCTCCTGCATCGTGTGAGGAGTCTAGCAGGACTGTATAGTCCTGATTGCCAGACAAACTTGGCCAGACAAACTGAGAACAAAGAGCATGTTCTCAAGTCATACGTCCAGTGAATAAGTGTGTTGACATATGCCCAATGTGTTGAAATTATCTACCTCAGAGCCCTCAATATGCTGACTTCTAGGAAGCAGACAGGAATATCTGCAAAATGGAATTTGATCTGGAAATATGAGAATGTTTGATCTGCGGGAAAGGTCTGGCAATCCCAATTCACAATAAGGTCCTCAGGGATCTACAAATGAAAGTTTGGAGCCTGGTTCCTGTGGACTTTAGCCTCATGGTGATGCTGATTAACTTCTTCTCTACCACTGACCTTCAGCACTGCAGTGAACTACGTGGTTCTGACTTGTCCTCATACTGTTAAATGCCATGTTGTGGGTCAGTAACACATCTGAACAAGGGGATGATGAAAGATGCTCCTGAACTAGTGGTTCATTTACCTGCAGTCAGTCTGTGTATGGATGCCCTCTTTTTGTCTTTAGGGCCACAAAACTACCGAAACACAGATGGAAGAACAGTGGACCTGAAACTTATGATTCAAATACCTCCCTTGTTTTAAACCTTATGATTTTTCAGGTGCATGATAAGGGCCAGAAGCACTTGGCTAGTATAAAATAGACAAACATTGGCTGTTCACACAGATTACTCAGTGGCTTCATGTATAAAGTAAGACTTATATCACTTATAAGTATTTGAAAATTTGTGTTCTGTAATTACAGACAATCAGGAAATGTACTTTCCAGTGCTTAGGTGAATTCTTTGCCTCAATGAATAGAATGATAGGGTTTATTTTCAGAAAATGTGTATAAAAACTATTTTAACAAAAAAATGTAAAGAATTAATCTGTCCTAAAAACAGACATGTGATCTAAAACAGCTGTGGAACTCCTTTTATTTTCATTGAAGAGAGATAAATGCTGTCAGAGAACTATGCATTTCACCTATCTTGGCCACCCATCTTAGGATACAGAAATTACTCTCCAGGGGTTACCTGCATTTCTCCCTCTTACAGAAGAAAATTTCAAGTCTAGATTTTAAAAAATGCCTACCATCTAAATGACATTAAACCATGGTGAATCTCACCTTGTGTGTTGATTTGCCTTGGTGAAGGTCTGTTCACCTCAGCTAAAAAATCCAAGTTCTTTTCATTCCTGATTGCAGTAAGTAAGCGTGTCCAAAATGCAGTGTGGGATTTTCCAATCTGTTCAGTGTTCAAGCATGAAAAAGTAAGTACCAAGACAGTAAAACCTTCATAACTTCTTTCTTCCTCCACACAAGCTGTTCAGTCTATAGTTTCCCTACTGAAACTTGTTTAGTCCTAGTGCAACTGTAGAGATTACAGTGCCCCCTATGGAGAGGATCACAATGGGATCCTCTACCTATGACTGAATTTCTCTGTCAGCATTACGGTAAATAATATTTTCCTTCCTACTGTGCTGCATTTATAGGCAGTTACAGTTTATGACTTGCTGTTCTTTGCTACAAGTATTTGTCCATCAGACAATAAGACTGATTTATTTGAATGATCTTCCTGGTTATTTGATCTGTTCATTGGACTCATAAACAGGTTGCTGAAGACCTCTTTCCTCACTGTCTTTTTTCATATTTACATACTTGCTGCTGTCCTTTGCCTCTTACTTTCTTAATGGAGGGGCATAAAGGTGCTTTGTGTACAAAGAGCAGCTGTGAAGAAGAAGAGGAGGCAGTGTCAGCATCATTAGGTATTATACCTTTATGTATATACTTGCTCCCTGGCCCTGAATGTATCATGTTGTTGATACATAATCACAAATGGCTATGAAAAAAGTTGCTAGTATGCAAGGAGAGGAGACAGCACAGGAAAAACAGTGCTGAGTGACTGACCATGCTTGGATGAACTCTGAATATAAGCATGTGACAGGTGTGTACTCACTCATTTCAGTGATCTTAGTAATATTGTTCTTGATCAACTGAAAACCAGAGTAATAAGGTGTAATTCTGTGCTTGCCCAGAGTCAGAAGACTTATTTGATAGATCCTATAAGCTTTAAAACATGTAAAGCTGTGAATATTAGTAGTGCAGTAAGTCACACCATTTCCATGAACAAAGTCAAGACTGGGAACAAATATTTGCTATTTTTAAATAGAGATATATGTGATATATATATAAACATACAGATATATGTGACCACACACTTATAAATAAGTATAAACTCATGAAAGTTCATGAGGAAAATTTAAAATCATTCAGTAATCCCAGAGAAATTATCTTTATCATGGTCTTCTTTTATGGTTGATATTCCTTATAATTTCTTCAGCTTTATGATTGAGACAGATAATTTGCACTTTTAGAACAACCACTTAGTATTTATCTGTTGAGTTTCCTACAATGTTACTCCTCTCAACAGGATCTCAGACTTTTGTAATGAGTATTCTTGGACATTGTTATATTTTATTTCTAGTCATAAAAAAAGATTTCTTGTTCCATAGGTAGAAAGCTGGAAATGTTAACTGCAATATGTCTCGTAGATGATCACCTTTGCAAATACACTCTTCTATATTCAATTTTCTTTATATAATAAATATAATAGTAAGCATAAACATCATATTAAAAAACAATGAGTAATTTTCACTTTTGCCAGAAAATAGCATACATCTAAAAATCAGTTTAACACAATATTCAAATCAATCCTCTGCTGCCAAGAAGATGTCTCTGTTATTATTTATTCTGTAATAAAACTTTGTATACACTTGCAGAAGACAATAGAAGAATGTTGTATCATACTAGCTGTTAACTCTCTGTCCTTTCTCCTCTGTTTCAACACAAATATGTCTCAACCTGAGTGGGCTGGAATGCATTTTTATAATGTAAAGTCAAATCATTGTCATTTCAAGGACTAAAAGTAGTAATTTTTTAAAAAAACAAAGTAGTTACACTAAAAGCAGAACTAAGGAAGCCTAGTATCTCGTGGCTCTATATTTAGCTTTATGGCACATGAAAAGGTGCCCCACCTTCTCTTGAATTACTCTCCTTTTTTTGTTTCCCATTTTATCAGACATCAGATGCTGTGACTCGTTCTTAGTTACAGTTATACTGAATAAACAGCACATGTGAGCCTTTGCCTTCTACTTGCTGTAATGTTAATAGAATAAGCTTCTAATATATACTGCTATCAGTGCAAACAAATTACAAATTCTGTCTGCAGCCTGTACACTATATTAAACAGGACTACCATAGGAACTCTAGACCTTTGATATCTCTGTCATCTGGTTGTAGCAGAATTTGGATAGAGGGCTTAGGAGGCCTAATAAACTCTTTTTTTCCTTTATTTAATAATAGCATGATATTCAAATATGCACTTCTGATGCCTCCACATCCAGAATTTTCAACATTTGCTTAATGAAGTGAGCATACATTTTTTAAATTGATGTTTATCCCATTCAAAAACTTCTTTGGTCCTCCTGTTATCTTGATCACAGTGTAAGGGATATCATAGTAATACACACTTAAAGACTTGAGTACTCCATGTGAAGACAAAAGATGAAATGTAATGATGGACAATGGCAAATAGTAAGCATTTTTGCAAAAGCTGAGACCTTCTTTGTTGTTAAGAACAGTGGAGGAAAGACACTGGTGTGTACTGACTGGATACAAGACAATTATGTTTCTCTAATAAAATTTCATCATGAAAAGGTACCTACAATTATTAAGAGGTCCTTTTAGCAAAGAATAAGAAATGTGAATAATGTACAGCTATGTAATATGACCTTGGCTGAGTGCCATTCTATTCATTTGTATTCAAGATGCTCATCATAAACAGGAGTGGAGGACAAGTATTAAAGTGATAGAGGAACAGACACTAAATCATACACAAGAACGTTAGTCCAGAAGTATGGACTGAACACTGATACAACTACCGAATCACAGAATATCAGGCATTAGAAGGGACCTCAAAAGGTCATCTAGTCCAATCCCTCTTCCAGAGCAGGAAGACCTAGATCAGGTCACACAGGAACATGTCCCAGCAGGCTTTGAATGTCTCCAGAGAAGGAGACTCCACAACCTCTCTGGGCAGCCTATTCCAGTATTCTGTCATCCTCACCGTGAAGTTTCCGCTTGCATTTATATGGAACCTCCTGTGTTCCACCTTGCACCTGTTGACCCCTGTCCTACTATTGCATGTCACCAAGAAGAGCCTTGCTCTATCCTCCTGACACTCTACATATTTATAGACATTAATGAGGTCACCCCTCAATCTCTTCCAAGCTAACACAGCTCCCTGGATTACAGAAATTTGAGTGAAGTGTCAGGTAGCCACAAGAAACAGTTAAGCTAAAGGTACTACTGATGCAGGAAAAAAAGGGTATAAATTAGATCTGAATAAATTAAGTCTGGAAACATAAGGTTCATACAATGGAATAAGGGATTGAAGTGCCCTAACAGGAAGAACGAGAAGGAGGTATCTTTACAAGTTTTACCCAGGCTATTAATAATTACACTTACAGGACACCTCTCAGGTGACAGGACTGTATGTTCTAACATTTCTTGGCAGCTATAGTTCATAAATAGGAGAGAGAAGTTTGCATCTTTTTTCTCATTATGAACTACCAAAAAGCATCTTGAAGAAAGTTTGGATTGTCCACTCATGTACTGTTCAAGAAGCAGTTGAAGAAAGTTAGAATCATAGAGTGGTTTGGGTTGCAAGGGACCTTAAAGATTATCTAGTTCCAACATCCCTGCCATGGGCAGTGACATCTCCTACTAGATCAAGTTGCTCAGTGCCTTGTCCAGCCTGGCCTTAAACACATTCACAGCCTCTCTGGGCAGCCTGTTCCAGTGTCTCATCACCCTCACAGGAAAGAATTTCTTTCTTATATCTAGCCTGAATCTCCCCTCTTCCAATTTACATTCATTATTCTTAGTCCTGCCATCACATATCCCTGCCTTTCTGTAGGCCCTCTTCAGGTATTGGTAAGCTACTATGAGGTCCAAGTTCACATTTTCTTTTTTTTTGGCTTGAAAAAGGACTGAGCTCTAGAGATACTAGAATGTTGGACTATGTATTGCCACTTCATACATAATTAAAACTAGAATTAACAAAATCTGGCAACTGAGTATAGACCTTACAAAACTAAACAGAAAAGTGGTTATTGCCTTTCTTCCTTTAGCATATTTTTGTTTATTTTGTTATGTTAAAGACAGAAGAAAACTGAAGTACTGGGGGTTTATGATTCACTAGGTATGAGGGAAAAAAGAATAAAATGTATCCTATGCCTCTACCTTGAAACCATATCATTCTAAAACACTTATTACAGAAAAATAAGCAGGAAAGCAGATAAAAGAGAAGAAATTCTCTGCTGGTGTGCCTAGGTCTTCTACCTTTTTGGTCAGCAGATATACAGTTCTCAGATCAAACTATTTAAGCAGTCATCAGGAGCTTCACTTCTGTGAAAGCCTCTGAAAAAAAGAGGAACATCCAGATCATGAGGAAAACTTTAATGAAGGGCAACTTGAACCCCAGTTCTTCATAAAGGCGCACTCAGATCTGTCATATTGCCTCCTCAGACTCTACCAAAATCAGAGGTGTATCAGTCTCATTTCCAAGTTTTGGTCTTGTATGTTCACTCTGCTGTGTGAAAGGCATCAGTCAAGAGTGAAACTTAACGCTACTTCAAGGACTACTTTATTCTTGCTAATCCGTTTTAGAAAAAAGCAAAATGTATATACTACTAAGCAATGTTAGTTCCAATGACTTTAAAATAAAGATTTATGATGAATAATTAATAACTCCTTGCCAGACATTCATCCAGTTCAATAGGTATCAAATCTACTGGAAGATTCAAATATTTAGTGGTCAGGGAAGTAAAAGCTCTGTTGAGAGTATTTTGGGAAGCATTCTAGGATTTCTCTGTGAGCAAAGTTTCTGTGAGCAGAAACACTTCTCTGCAGGTAGAATGTATTCGGCAAATGTAACAATTATTGCTATAATCCTGCTGTAGTTGTAATTATATTAGTTTTTCAACATCTTCTCAATATCTAAGAAATTATCTCAGTATCTTAGCTACACAGACTATCCAGCTATGTCTTCAAAATAAAATTTAAAAAATCATTACTGAAATTGACATAAAATTACTATTTTGTAACAGCTGTTCCGTACTGTTTCTACATTACTAAAGATTTTCTATTACATTGGTTAGTGGGATACAGGACAAGACAGGAAAGTCATGAAAGCCTGCTTGAAACACCGGTTTACTTACACATTGTTACAAAATTTACAACTGATATACTTGTGAACTGGTTTTGTTGTTTATAGCTATGAATTTTATGTAAGGATAACTGAATTGAACTCACTGGTATCTTAGATATATATATATAAACAAATTCAATTAAAATCAGACCCTATACTTGGAGAATGCCAGAAACAAATGTAATTAGATTATGTAGAATGACAGAAACAAATATGATTATGTAGATCTGTATTACAGCGTTTTTTTTCTTGCTCGCTGGGGTGTACATCTGATGTTTCATGCATTATGGAAGCCAAGTCATGACTATAATTCCCTATAACAAATTTATTACAAAAACACAGGCATTTTCTCACCAAGAAAGGTGAGACCAACAACTTTCTGTCTTTCAGAACTCTGAAGCGAATAAAAATTACAAAGCAAAGAACCTTACTTGGAGGATGAACTGAGGAGCCCTGACACAGCAATTGGAGAGGTTTCATTACGTGTGTGAAGAAAAGCATTCCATATTTAAACACCCAGGTAACGATCTTCAGTTGCATGGGTATGTATCTACATGGAAAGATACCAAGTATGATGCCACTTTTACCTTTTCCCTGTTTTTAAGGACAAATGAAATTTGAACTATTCCCTTAAACAACCTAGAATTTGTGGCTCACACGTGTGCTGTATTGATCCAGGAGATGGCATTCATTTAAACTACATCTTTAAATAATGGATTCAGATAACTTACTCCTGCTATTCATCACACCCTATGTGGTATTTAAGCAACTGGAATAACTTCCCCTGCGCGAGTTCCTTTTCTGTAGTGGGATATGAGTTTAGGCGAGGTCTTAACTTAGAAAAACAGCGGAGAAAATCGGAGGACAGTCCCTACTAGGGAAGAGAATATCGACAAAAAAAC
>VZTY01031769.1:0-17481 GCA_013400935.1 Turnix velox | reverse complement strand
AAAAAAAAAAAAAAAAAAAAAAAAAAAAAAAAAAAAAAAAAAAAAAACAAAAAAAAAAAAAAAAAAAACAGTAAGAAGCTCGTTTTCGGCGCTTTTCTAAACCGAGAGACGGCAGAAAGGCGGGACCGCGCCCCGGCTGCTTCGGGAAGTAGTGCCGAGCCCCCCGGCGGTAGTTTTTTACGAGGAGCAAACTCACCAACAGCCCCCGCTCCTCCCTCCCACAGAAAAGAGGGGATTTTCACTCGTGTGAGCAAGGGAGGTGGTTGCTGGTTGTCAGGCGCTAACGATGATCTCCACCCGGCGGAAGGCTGTGCCCCCCCCACAGCAGCCAGAAAGGATGTGGAGCCCAGACAAAGCTCCCACAGAGAAACGCAGCTGTCCAGGAGACAGCTGCGGGCTTTTGCCGGAGCCTTTCGCTGCTGTCGAGGAAGAGCTCTGAGGGAACTGCCTGCACTGTGAGCAGTTCAACGAGTGCTCAGCGTGGTGGTGGAGCTCTGTGAAGAAGTGGCTTAGGACCATTAGAGAAGCTGAGGTAGAAATAGACTGATGGAGCAAGAATTTGCCCCCAGATTTAAAATAGGAGGCCCAGAGATAGGAGCCAGGATCATAGTGCCCCTACATCCTGCCCTTGTTGGGCGGAAGGCAGAAACTTGAGAAGTGAGTGGATCTAAGTTGGTGGTCGGTGAAGTGAGTGAGCTCCCTCTCCACCTTTCTCAAGGCCTCCAGTTCCTCTGAACAACAGGTGCAAGGTTCTGGCCGTTAAAAGCCCAGAAAACAAAGATGTGAGTGATGGACATTCTTGCCTCCAAGTGTCTTTGCAGTTGGGGAGACCCATTGCTCCAATAACAGCCTCATCCATGAGAAAAAAGACAGGCTATAGTCGTTGAAGATTCCATCTCCATCCTTGGAGATATTCAAGGCCAGACTTGCTGAGGCTCTGAACAACCTGGTCTAGTGCAGGTTTGGCTTAAGGCAATCTACTGAAGATCCATTCTGCACTTCATGTAGGTGATTGTAATGTGGGAGTTCTGAGTGGTGTATTACTAGCAGGCTTGTGTTCATTGTATCAGCACCCCAAGGGAATCTCCCACTGAGATTTCAGTCAGTGCTGTGTTGAGCCCAAGATAATATGCCCTAATTTAGCCCAGTGGTATTATGAGTTGCTTATCTGCTAGGATTTCAGTCCTGTTCTTTGCCTGAGCTCTGGCAGAGCAAGCACAATTTACTGGTTAGACATCTCGATTCTATGTTTTATTACATACTGCTACTTTTTTTTCTCCTTTGTTAACATGAAATTCTCCTAAGAGAATGGCAATCACCTGTTTTCTGTATAATCATATGAGCACATTTATATCTTGGCTGTCTATTTCCTGCAAATTAACTGTTAATTCACTGTGAAACAGTAAAGTTAGATGATTTTAATAGAATCAGAATTGGAAGGAACCTGCAAACTTCCCCTGCAGAGAGCAGGGACATCCTGCACTAGATCAGGTTGCTCAGAGCCTCATCAAGCCTGGCCCTGAATGTCTCCAGAAGTGGGGCCTCCACCACCTTTCTGGGCAAACTGCTATGGATTCTTTCCACCCTCGTGTGAAGAACTTCTTCCTAATGTCTAATTTAAATTTATCCTGCTCTAGGTTAAAACCACTGATCCTTGCCCTATAACTACATACCCTGACAAACAGTCCCTCCCTAGTTTTCCTGTAGACTCCCCTCAGTAGGCCACTATAAGGTCTCCCTGAAGCCTTCTCTTCTCCAGGCTGAACAGTCCCAACTCTTAGCCTGTCCTTGTAGGAGAGGTGCTCTTGTCCCCTGATGGCCCTCCTCTGGGACTTCTCCCATAGGTCCTTTTTGTACTGAGGGCACCAGAGACGCACACAGCACTTTAGGTGGGGCATCACAAGAGCAAAGTAGAAGGGCAGAATCACCTCTCTTGATCTGCTGACCATGGCTCTTCTCATACAGCCCAAGATATGGTTGGCCTTCTGGGCTGCAAGTGCATGCTGTTGGCTCATGTCCAGCTTTTCATCCAGCAGTACTTCCAAGTCCTTTTCCACAGGGCTGCTCTCTATCACATCACTTCCCAGTCTGTATTGATAATGAGGACTGGCCCAGTTCAGATGCAGCTCTTGTCCTTATTGAACTTCATGAAGTTTTCATGGGCCCAGCTCTCTAGCTTGTCTAGGTGCTTTTGAATGACATCCCATTCCTACAGTTTGTCAACCACTTTTCAAAGAACCATTTTAATAAATGGCTTCATTGTGAAAATGATGGTGATTGAACTGCGTAGTGATGCGATGGATCTGTGTTTCTTCTTTAAGCCCACTAATTACTTTAAATGAAACTGATTCCAATAATTTTCAGAATGGGGCTTAGTTTCATTTATGCCTGTGCTGTTCCATTTTCCCATGCAAATCCAACTTTTTGGCTGCACTATCAAGTAACTTATAGCTCACAGACAGCACTTTTAGACCTTCTCCATTTAAAAATTAATTAAATTGTGGCATACATTTTATATATGTCAGCATGTAGAAGGGAGGTCAGGAACTAACAAAAAGTACCGTGCTTACTCTGAATCTAATTCTGCTTCTTTTAATTGTCTTTACTACCAGGTAAAGTTCAATGACAGTCTTCACTGCCTTGGATAGTAACATCAAAATTAGAACCAGTGACGCAAGATTTTTGAAGAAAAGCCTTGCTTTTCTACATCAGTCACTACTAAGTATTCTAGAAAAACAGATGTTACTGATACCTGCATTTAAAGGGGAAAAATGGTATCTACTGATGTCAGGGGATGTTACATCACTGAGGACAATGATGACAAAATTTCAACTTACAGATGCTTTACCAGGATTTTCCAACTGTTATTAAGGAAAGAGGAGTGTAGGAGGTTGTGAAGGTTTTATTCTTCAACTGTACATTTATTCTTTTAAACCACAATGCTCCCTAAGTCCCACTGTATGCTGAGAAATAAGTGGCATCAATAATGAATACACCATTTTCAAAAGCAATTTTATAGTTTTACTTCCCATCCTACCCTTCCAAGGCTTTTCTTAAGTAGTCACACGGGAGAAGAGCTAAAATGTAGTTTTGGAAAGATATTATATTAGTCTTTGTCCATGAGCATGTATTACAAAAGACATTGTGCTTGAGCATGTGGTTATTGTTAATACAATTGTTAACACAAGTCATTAAGTACAGTAAATAATCAAAACTGATTGTTACTCAGAAATTATTGCAACTCCTGTTTATTAGATTTTCAAAAAAACAAATAAACTGACTTTGAAATTCTTGAATTTATCTGAAAAGGAAGTCCAAGATACATAAAACTGTTAAAACTGGTCTTTTTGCACTGCATTCTTCCAACACACTATACAGGCTGATGGCAGAGATACAGGCTCTTCAGGGATCCAAGGGCAGCTGTTTTCATTTTCATCTCAGTAGGAATTTTACTTGTAAGAGACGTGAGAGGAATAAGGGTTAAAAGGAGCACAAATCTCTCCTACACCACCAGTTTCTTTTTCTGGCTTAAAATCAATATTTTAGAAGAGTTCACTTACTTGAAGACAAACTTCAGTCTGGATATAGCAAATATCTTAAAATGAAAGATATTATGCCCCAGTATGAGCTGGATTAAATTAGTGGGTCATTTACAGGTTACATAGTAGATAAGGAACAAAAATATGAATAATTCACAGGGCGTTGAGGTTAGAAGGAGAATGGGGGTTTTGCCATGATTTTGAAACTTAAGCTGAAAGCTTTTTCTTAAGCATCTTTTTCTCAGTGGGGACAACACCACCTGTATAGATTTCTAGTCCTCCTTAATCACTTTCTTTAGACTGTCCTCCTCTCTTTTCCTAGTGAACCAATGACTACAAAAACAGTCTATTCATGAAAATTGTTGAACATGTATGTATATTTTACATGATACTTGCTACAACATTTGTGTGGCAGCAGTATCTTGTTTCCTTAAGGAAAATATACCTGTTTTAGCCACACTAAATGTAAAGCAACAGTTACAAGATATTTCAAATATTTTGAGAATTCTGACAAATTCAAAACACGTGTAACATATAAATATATATATTTCTATTTATTTTTAATACAAGTAATAATAAATATTGATAATATGAAAAACATTATAAAGGTTTTATGTTTCAGAACAAGTATGACAGTGGTCTCAACTGAAAACACTCACCTTCAGGAATCAAACAAGATATTGATTGTTCCAACCAATTATGTCACCATCTGAAAATGTAATTAAAAAGAGCTTTTGCATGACTTACTGTCTGACTAACCATGAACAAAGAAGTGCACACATGGGGATGTATTTTGCAGTCCTTAATCAAATGAAATCCTGTTGTTTTCAGTGGTAGTTCCACTCAATTAAGAACCACAGATTTGGGCCTATGCATTATAATACACAAGGGCTGGTAGTAGTGTCAGAAAGGGTTTTAGGATGACAATTAGCTTATTTTCTACTGAATGTATTTGTGAAGAAAATGCAGGAGAAAAGGTCTGATCCTGTACTTCATTCTACATGGAGATTTATATATTTGTCATAACATTCGAGTATCTTTCTCCTTTGTTGTGAGGACATACACAATTCTGAAAAATAAAAAGTTTCTTGCCCTTTAGTCTGTTTCAGTCATTTGGAGTCTTACTTTCAGTTCTTGCTCTCAATGAAGTTTTTAGAGTTGCTTAACATGGAGCATCTCTTCAAACTAATAAACTGAATACCTCTACTTAGCTCTCCAAACTACTTTGAATAGAGGCTGAACTGAATTGCTTAAGACCAGACACTTGCTGCTGTATCTTGTAAAATAAAAACAATCAGGATGGCCTGGCAGATATGACCGCAGGATCTCCAGGATCCAATTTAGGAAGATTTTCCTAGACTGTGGCTCTTCCTTTCCTTTATGCAACTGAACTGAGCTCTAGTATTTCACTTGTTATCACATTGTTATCACATTCCAGAGATGAGTCTTTCTCCAGTCTGTATACTTTTGAAGAAGTAAGAGTACATCTGAATGTTTTTGTCTTTTTAGTAATTCAATAACAAATTAACATTACTAATAACTAATAACTCATCAATTGGAACTCACTTTTCATTCCAGGCATCTGAGACATTAGTACTTGTGAAGATTAAGAAAGGATATTTGAGCTGAATATTCAATTGCTATTTGAAAAGGCTTTCCATTCAGACTTAGCCATACCTGGTCATTGCATAGGGTTCTCCATGGTGAGAGAAAAATGCTATGAAGGAAGCAGCTATAAAGAACAATTTCAATTCATGGTCTTGAACAACTGAAAAAAAAAATTAAAGTAGAAATTTCCTCAAATGTAAAGCTCTTATGCCTCAGCAGATTTTAAAAAAATAATAAAATAAATAAACCCAGAACATTTCCAGAGTCTAAGCAAATGAGTCTGCAGGCAGATCAGCTATGAGTATTCTCTTGTGTGTAAGATGATTTTATCAGTTCCTGAGCTACTTGTTCCTTTTCAGTTGGGAAACGCAATACCATTACAGACAGCTGCCACTGTGGAATAACTCTATTGCGCTGAATTTCTTGTTTAAAAAACCCCTCCAACTGTTGACAGGTGTGTCTTAATTAGTTTTGATATGTAATTAAGTTGTTTTCTCGAGAAGTGTCGTCTCCCTTCAGGTTTACTGTCTCCTGTGTAATTTCTAGATCTGTTCATCACATCTCAGAAGGAAAATACCTGTTTGGAGGGTTGTATACAGCCTGACATGAACTCACATATAACCACAAAAAAGTACATATCCCAGAAGCTGCAGAGGAATGAGGTTTTACTATCCAAAGAGTACATTTCATTTTCTATTCCAACTTATATTTGGTCAATTTATTGTGGTAAGATATTGACCGTACATTTTAGAAAATTAACCAAACACATAAAACAATTTGATTTTAGCACTCCAAAGATCTGTATAACACAGGACTGCACACAGCAAATCACAGCAAATAGCACTTCATAGTGGAAGAATGTTTCTGAGGTACTATTTATGGGGAGCAGTGGCTGATTACATTGGCAGAATCAGATTAATTAGCAAGAGATGAGGGTTTTTCTCCTGGGGATAAATGAGAGATTGCAGTAAAGAAAGATATAATGTAAGAAAAAGGAGGATTCTAGCCCCATTGCAAAAGTATAAAGTGCTGTGAAGCTACCTGATTCCTGACCTATATAATATCAACTAGCAATTCAAATCATGACTAACTTGATGAGATGTGACTTCTGTGAAGTTATATTTTGTCTAAGGCCTCCTTACATCATTCCTAAATGACTAGAAAAGCATTTTTACAACTTGAATGAAACACCTTTTCCTTTTCATGTTATTTCATCAGTTTCTTCTTCAAGATTCATTAGTAAATTACTAAGTAGGTAATAACCATATCAATAACAAAATGAATATGTAACAATCATAAAATCCTTTTGTCTTATTACTTATGCTCATTATTGTTGCAAAGTGGAATTACCTGCATACATTTTGCAAAAGGCAGTGAAGACAATTGGTAAATGTTCTTTGTGACAGTAAATCTGCTGCAACTTCAATACAAATTTTTATTTCTAAATGCTTTATCTAAAGAAAGAAGAATAATATGCAGTTACAAATTAATAGTAATAATTTGGTTTTACAGTAGCCAGTCATCGGGTCATTGATTGACTGTTATTCTCACACATAATTATGAAACCACAATATATGTTCTGCAGTGTTCCATTAACATGGTAACCTATTACTTTTCCAAGAAAATTAGGTCAGAGTAAATACCTTACTTTTAAAATTAAAGTAGTATTACTCAACCAAAACATAATAATTAAAAAAACCTCTCTGACTTTTAATATCAAATTAGCATACAGAACAGTTTTCAAAGCTATATCTTGACTGTTCAAGCACATTTTTTTGAATGATTTATTTATTATTTTATTGAAAATATTAATATCTAAATGGAATAAGAAGCTGTCAGCACTGGATACCTGGATATTGAGGAACCAAGAAGAAACTTAGGTACCTTAGCTATCCTCCAAACAGTACAAGTGTTTATTGATCTCTTCTTCAGCAGTGTTGCTCTTCTGCTTATTACAAACTTTCATAAATCCCTCCTTTTCCAAAAGGTCAAAATTTCAAAGAAATAAACATAATTTTTATCTTTAAATCAGTGTTTAAATTCTGTCATTTGGCATAGATAATGCAAGGAATGGAGCATCTCTCCTATGAGAACAGACTGAGAAATCTGGGGGCTGTTCAGCCTGGAAAGGAGAAGGCTCTGGGGTGACCTCATAGCAGCCTACCAGTCCCTGAAGGGGGCTTACAGGAAAGCTGGGGAGGGACTACTTGCCAAGGCATGTAGAAATATGATGAAGGGCAGTAGTTTTTAAACTAGAGCAAGGTAGGTTTAGGTTAGATGTTAGGAAAAAGTTTTTCATTATGAGGATGGCAAGGCATTGGAGCAGGTTGCCCAGAGGGGTGGTGGAGGCCCCATCCCTGGAGGTATTCAAAGTTAGGCTTGATGAGGCTCTGAGCAACCTGATCAAGTGCAGGATATCCCTGCATACTGCAGTGGGGTTGGACTAGATGGCCTCTAAAGGTCACTTCCAGCCCTATGATCCTATGATATACATCAGCCAATTAAACTAATATTGCTATTCTACGTGTCACTGAGCTGAAATTCTGATCAAACTTTTGGTTGTGTTCATTTTGATACTTTTCTTATTTACTATGTTCCTTTGCCTTAGTTTTGGGGTTTTGTTCTTTTTTTTTATTATTTCTCCTATCCATGCCCCTGGCTGGCGTACAGCTTTTATCTTAGCTATTCATTTTTCCAGTCCAGTTTGTGATTCTTGACTTTTGGCCTAAATTCTGAGAATTGTTACTGCCTAGATTTTTGTTTTATCACAATTCTCAATTTCTCTTCAATTTTGATTACCTATTTGTTAACTATATTTGCCCTTCAAAAGATTCATAATAAGAAATATGAAGAAGTTTGGGAGACTATGCTAATAGCACAGAAGAATAAGGAAATCTAACTTACACATGGTGAAAATTCTAGTCTTTCCTGGGGGAAAGAAATGCAATCTCATAATAATTCTTTTCAGTTAGAGTAAAAAGTTTACATCTGTTCAAGGGAGCACTTAGCCATGATGCAGTTAGTGGAAACAGATAATCCCATGTTTGTTTTAGAAAATGGGCAGATTTTTAACCCAGCACCAGAGCAAAAGAGATATACAAGAAATTCTTTGCAGGTTAAAATGTGAAATAGGTTCACATAGTGATTGTAATTAATTTATTTGCTAAAACTATGTTTAAGTATAGATTTCATTTTTGAATGTCTTCCAAAAATCACAATTTTTTTAATGAAGGAAACACATTTTGAGTTGTTCTAGAAGTTTTGCTTCTATGAGTTCAAAACATCTAATTACTGTTTATTTTTTTGACAATATTTTACAACTCTGACACCACTCTCTTCTTTGTTTGATGAAATAAGTTTGTTACTTGATTCTGTGTTTTGTTTTGGCAAAATGTTCTACTACATCATGAGGTAAGGCTGCCTACCTGCTCCATCTTTCTTATCCTCTTAATCACATATGATCTTCTGATCTTTAGAGTAAGACAGAAATTTTTGCTTCTCCTAGAGCAATAGAGGATACTGGCACAATAAAAGTTGTAGAGTGCTAGGTGATGCAGACAGTGTAGGTGTGACAAGGCAATCATCTGGGTGTATAGCTCAATTGGGAGAGCATCAGATTCCTAATCTGAGACTCAAGGGTTCAAGTGTCTGTCTAGGTACAAGGCTTATCAGTATTGGGCTGATTGCTGAACTTAATGACCTGAAAGGTCCCTCCCAGACTAGATTCATGGATCATGGACCATGGATCACTTTTAGTCGCTGTATCATAAAGGCCAGCATTGCCTATAATGCCTTAGGTGCTCTACAGCAGCTTGTAAGCCATCCAAATAGTGACTGAAGTCAGACTTTACTGGCTATAACTATAGACTGCTTAAGCTTTACAGATATCTGAGGAAGAATTGTGCCACATTATTGGAATCATCTAATACCACATGAAAGACTCTCATTCTTTAAAACATCCATGCCAGGCTGGCAGACATGATACAGGATCAGCAGCAGATACATCCTCATCTAAAGTGGCAGCTAGAAAACTGACAAGTTGAGTATGACAGCCAAGACTCTGAAGCTGTTAAGAGAATGGCTGAATTGAACCTTGGTTGTCTACCACTGAATTAGCCAGCCTGGATTTTCGGTGTGGTATGTAGAGGGAATTAAATTCTTCCTGGGTATAATTCAACTCACCATAAAGTAGACAGCTGAAATAGATCAGAGAATTAATGGCTGAGAATGACTATTTGTCATCATTGACTATGATAGAAGCCCAAAATGAACAGCTCAACATAGACATCTGCTACATGGACATTTGAAGATATGCATGATTAATACGATACCAGAAACCTCCTGAGAAAAGCAGGGAAGAAGACACACAATGAGGCATTACAGAACACCCCTGTGGAACAAAGGGACTATTTAAAGATACTGGTAGTGCAAGAAGTAATTTCATATTTTAACTGAAAATAAAATTGAAGGAAAGAACTTGTCCCATAGAGATAAAGTAGGTTAGATGCAGGTCTAATTTAAAATTATTTTATTTTATGTTTCCACATTCCAAGACCTGGTTTTGGACTGCTTTGTACTCTATTAACAGAGAGCAGTTAAAGCTATCTTCACTTCAAGGAAAATGGAGACATGCTGCATATGATCTTTTTTTTCTTCATACAGGAGATAGTTCTTCTAAATTGGTAGATTAGGACATGAAATTCCAAAATTACGAAATAACCTAATTTTTATGCATTTATCTTTTCTTATATTTTCTGCCAAAATAAAAAGCTGCTAAACTTGACACAGTTTTGGAAAGCAGTCTGAGCTTTGCTTGAACCATATTTTGAAAGACAAATGTCTATGCACATTTTTCTAATGAGGTCTAATAACAACATGCTTAGAATCTGCAATTCTTAGAATGGCTAGACATTAAATAATAATTTAAAGTTCAAAGACAGAGTAGAAATGTGTTATTATTTGTCAATCAAAATGTTAACAGAATATTAAAGTATTATAAAAATGTAACTGAAAACTTTTATGACTTTTAGGAATTAAATCTAAAGGAAGAGACCAAATAGATTCTGCATTATAACCTCATCAAAACACACACACAGTCTATGTGTAATGTAATGATAGATCCCCTTTCTATATTGTCAGAGATCCAGTCAGTCTAACTATTGGGAGGATCTTAGAGACAAGAGATAACCTTCTCATAAAACATGCAGGCCAACAGACATTGCTTGAAGTGGAATATCTCTGCCACAGATGCAGCAAAGGGTTAGTCTGTTTTTTTTTAAATGATTTCCTGTGCATTTTATTACTGGTTTTGGACACCATAATGTTATGTTGTTCCACTGGACAATGTGACTGAGTGCACACTCAGACAGTTTGCCAATGACACCAAGATGTGTGGAGCAGTCAGCACCTTGAGAGAAGGGATGTCATCCAGAGGCACCCTGACAAGCTGGAGAGCTGGCTCATGCTGACTGCATGAGGTTCAACAAGAACAAGTGCAAGCGCTGCACCTGGGACAGAGCAATCAGTCCCAAACACAAATGCATTTTGGATGGAGAACAGATAAAGTGCAGCCCTTCTGGGAAGACTTTGGTGGTGTCAGTGGGTGAAAAGTTGAATATGACCCAGCAATTTGTGCTTGTACCACAGGAGGACAACCATATCCTGTGTTGCATTAAAAGAAGCATAACCAGAAGTTCAAGGGAGGTGATTCTCCCCCTCTACTCTGCTCTTCTGCTACCTCACTTGGAGTACCACGTCCTTCTTAGGGATCTTCAGCACAGGAGCAGGTCCAGAGGAAGGCCGTAAAAGTGATCAGAGGGCTGGAGCACCTCTCCTATGAAGTAAGGATGAGATGGGTTTGTTCAGCCTGGAGAAGGCTGGAGCAGTCTTCCAGTACTCAAGGGAGCCTACAAGAAAGATGGAAAAAGACTCTTTGCAGGGGTGTTTAATAATAGGATGAGGGGCCATGGTTTAACACTGGAAGAGGGGATATTTAGGTTGTATATTAGAAAGAAAATCTTTACTGTTTGGGTGGTGAGACAATGGAACAGATTTCCTAGAGAAGTTGTGGATGTCCTATACCTGGAAGTGATCAAGGCCAGGCTGGATGGGGCTTTGAGTAACTAGTCGAGTGAGAGATGTTCCTGCTCATGGAAGGGAATTGGAACCAGATGATCTATAAGGTTCCTTAAAACTCAAACCATTTTATGATTCTATGATCAAGTGTTTGACATTGTGAAATCCCGTTAGCTTTAGTTTAAAGATAAAACATTTACTTTGTGCTGGATTGAGATATAATTAATTTATCAGCATGCTAAAGAGGACTGTGAAGCCACCAGAAATCAAAATAATATTTCATACTATATATATTTCAATCCAATGTATGTATGTGTGCATGTATATATGTTTATACAAAGTCTTCTCATTTTCTAGAATAATCCCAGCCATCTTCTTGGCTTATGTTGGTCAGTATGCTGACAACTCTCAAACAAAAGGAACTAAAGATTAAATTTTGAAGTGTATACAAGATTTAAAAGGTGTAGATACAGGTTTTTTTCAGTGCTATTTGCCCTCGGTGAGAAAAGATTCTTAGAAGTATTTTATTTATAAAATGTAAATAGCCAGCATGTACTATGTAGATGATTCAAAGCAGTATTCCCACTTAGAAATGATCGTAAAATATTTAGATGTACAAAGTAGAAGATACAGTTTGTATTTTTAACAATAAAAGCTTTATACATGGTAATAGAAGCAGTTTTACTTTTCAGGTTAGAAGCAGAGAAGAGAAAAACATTGTAGAAGTCTTCTCAGAAAAAAAGTAGTAATGTGATTTTCAGTTATAGAAATTCTATATTGATAATTTTATTTAAACTTTTGAATCTTACTATAAGTTTCAGGTAGATAGAGATTAAGATGCTGCAGTTGATATGCTGTTAAAAAGCATAATGGACATGTTAAAAAATGAAATTTTATATGGGATTTTTAGAGTGTGTGAAGGTCATTAGTAGAGTATGAAATCAACCTAAAAGAGCTCTAATGACAGTAATTAGGAACGCTAGAACAACCCCATGCATTCTCCATATAATTGCTAGGATCTGCCTGAAGTTTAGATTCTTGTGAATATTATTTCTGAGCTATCTTCATAATTCCTTAAGGAAACAGAATATTAGGAATTACAGAATGTGTAAAAATCTCTTTATCATAGTATTGCTTTGTTAATTTTTTAGTTACTGGAGCTCAAATAAATTTCAGGTTTGGAATGAGTATTGGGGAACTAAAGGAACCATTCCCTAAACAATGTTGTGATTTAGACAATTATGGAGATTTTTCTTTATGTATCCTAAATTGCTGTCCAGCTGCTGTTTCAGAAACGTACAGGACTTGCATACATGCTGTGTCACATCTGCTGGTCGTATTCAGATGTCTTGTGTACTGACTAGACCACAGACACCCGTGGGAGGCATCTAAAGCCTTCCTTCCTGGAGAAGAAAAGCTCCTTGTTACTTATCTGCAGAATTCACTTTGAAGGTCTAATTCTAAACTGATACTTGTGGGAACAATTCCTGGCTCTCCATTTTAGGTTCCTGTCCTGTCCACATCACAAGTCTATCGTGAAGCAAGGAACTTGAGATTACATAATCATTTAGTTTTCCTGCTTATTTAATTTTTCCACAATGAAGGGAATGCAACATGTGCAGGTGGGTTACTGAATTTAGAAGATCAAAAGGCCAGAATTTACAGGGATGCCATGCTACCAATCCTCTTGCCCAACCAGATGTAGCTGCTGGTTTCTCTTTAAATTCATGCACTACTTTGATCTAGAAAGAATTCCAAAATATCTATGCTCATAAAAATCAAGTATGTTATTAGCAGCTTCAATTATTACAGTAGATCTCAATAAAGTGTACTGTTTACCCCTTGAAAGTTATATATTTCTTTTTTTTTTCATTCTAGAAAGAGTTTTTTGGTAATAACATTTTACATTTTTGTATTATTATTTTCACTATGAAAATATATATTCTCACTGTAACCACAATCTACAGCTGGAGAGAGCTGATGTGTCAGAGTTGAACATTCCTAATGAATAATTAAAATGTGATTCTAACAGATTATATGTGATCAGGTAAATACTACTTCTACTACTAACGATATTTTTATGACATTCATACCTTGAATGAAAGAAAGTGCCTGCATTGGCAAATAAATACTCATAAACTCTTCTGGTTAACATTTCCTTCTGCTGACTTCTGACTAGGTTATTTGCATTGCCATCTTCCAACACCCCTGACTTTTCATTCACCACGTTAGAAGTGTTTTGGATTGTGATCTATTGTACAGATGACGAAAAGTCAGACAGCATGATCTTTATGTTCTTATTGGGTCCAGTAGGTGACTGCCACTCCCTCTTGAAGATTAGGATACAGGTTTGGAATTCCTGATTTTATATTTTGACTATCTGAACCAGGAGCTTTATTAAAGGCCTTCTGCTTCATATTTGGCATATAATAAACTTTTGAATGCCTAGTTACCAATGCAAACTGAAAATATTCTTTAAAGATAAAAAACCAAACAAACCAAACAGTAGGATGATTACACAGAGATCACCGTGATCATAGAATGGTTTGATTGTAAGGGATCTTAAAGATCATCTAGATCCAGCCCCTCTGCCATAGGCAGGGACACCTCCCACTAGACCAGGTTGCTCAATACCTCATTCACCATGGCCTTAAACACCTCCAGGGAGGGGGCATCCACAACCTCTCTGAGCAGCCTGAAACACAGCTTCAAGCTGCTGTCCTGAATCAGGCACAGTGCAACCTGAAAAACCTTCAGATTTTATAGGCCATGTAAGCTCATCTGCTTAGCAGCAGAGGTCACAATGAGCACATCACCCCAGTGGTCTATTATCTCCTCATGAAATTCAGAGACCAAATCAGAGATTCTTCTCTAGTATTAAGACTCTCTACAAGACTGCCACTAACTGGCAGAAAAATTGTCTTTCCCTGCATGATCCTGACCTCCCAAGGCATTACATTCAGTTGAGGCTCTGAAACTCTTGACCAATAGGATAAAGTTCATGTGAAATATCTTACAGTGTGTGGACACCTAACTGTGAAGAAGAATCACTGTCAAGGATGTATGTATTTGCATAAGTAATGCAGGAGTAATTACTTCTCTTTAGCTTTCCTTTAAGTTTCTTAAATGTATATAACTTGCACAAAGCAAGAAAAATGAAAACAACTACCGGCTTCATTTTTCCGCAAAAGTAAACAAAATAAAAAAGTAACCCAACATCCAAACCCACCAAATCAATAGAAACAGGCTATAGGCCAGATAAAGAAGCAGAGGAAAGAGAGAGATTATTATTGACATTTTTCTCTATATACTTGGATGCTGAGGATCAGGAAAGTACATGAGATATAAAGGCTTATTCACTGGATTTTGAAAGTAACTAATTGATTTAAATAAGAATTATCTGGTCTTATTTTTAGAAATAAAAAAATTAAAATGACAAAAAAGTATCTGGGTTGTGTGTACTGAAGAATTCCACTGATTGAGTCATGTAAATTTCACAATTGGTACTGTGTAATGATGTAAAAAATACTTACATGTATCACACTAAACTTTGAGGACCAACAATGGGACTAGGAATGTCCATGTCTACACATTAATCCATAACTACTTTGAGGAACATGTTCACCTTCCATATTGAGGTGACGTGTAGGTACAGTCCAATCTATAGTTCTGTCTCTACAACCTGATCTCCACGCGAAGCAAATCTAAGTGCATTGCTAAAACATGAGTCTGAATGACTGAGTCCTCAAGTCATACCACACAACAGAAATTAAACAGGCAAACTGCTGAATGTATGTATTCTCAAACCCACTATGGCTGCATCCTTAGAATCTTCACAGGTGCTATCTGACAGCACCAAATGTTTTACTTCTTGGAGGCAAATGTAACCCAAAAAAAACCCTATATAGAGGCTTATCAAAAGTTAAAAGATCAGGCACTACAGTGGTGTTATTTAGGTAAATAGGAGTTGAATATAAATGTCAAAGTAAAATAACTGTTTTAAATTCAGTCCTATCTCATCTGGTTTGTATGGCTAAAACCTCTTTTTCTATTTGAGAATTTAATTTCTGCTGAAGTATGGTAGTTTAAGATCCTTGTGTTTTAGTATCATGTTTCTTGTGAATAATCATTAAAATAAAGAAAAATCAATAAAGAGATTATTTCTGTAACTCTAGAAATATTTGAAAATGCTGTAGCAAACACTGTTATTTTAGAAATAATGGAAATCACTGCAGAGTTCTGGGATCAGATCTCAGGACTGCACAGTAAACAATTTGAAAAGCAGTACCATAAGTCAGAAAATCAGAAGACTTCACAGCCTAATATCCACAGCTTTTTAGATAAGGGTGTCAGGAAGTAGCAACACATATGAAACACTGCCTCAGCAGTGGAAAATTACTTCAGTGTTCTCCTGGATAGAGCTGAGCAAAGTCCCTTTTCCTGAGTTTGACACATGATCTGTAATTTCTAAAATATATTTAATAACTTGTTTTGATTGCACTACAGTAATCTACAAGTATCAGGCCTTAATGGAAAATTCCAACTAAAGGAAGCATCAGAACAGACCTTCAGTAGTTCTAAAGGGCTCTTTGCTCACAACACTATTTACTTTTCAAAGTAGTACAAAAACCTTGTTAGATCACACTATCACTAATTACAGATTGCCTTCTGTCCCCTCTGTAGTGAACAGTTGTCTCTGAAATGTTCTTTCTTCCAAGAAACTGAGAACCTTGTTTTCAGTTTCTCTGTGACATTCATGTGAAAAGATTTTGGTCAATATTTTGTTTTCAGGGTGTCCTATGTTGAACCACAAAGGATGTCAGCTGGAAGATGCAACCAATTAAAGGTTCTCTAGAGATTCACTGCTCATTGACTTTTAGCAGAAATCCAAAATCACAGACAAAATGAATGCAAATTTTTCACATAGAGTTTCAGATTACCTTACATGCTTACTCATTTGTGTTCCTAATGTAATTTAATATTTGTGTATGTAATACACATATTTTTGTCTACAATACAGTCAGGAGAAAATGTATCATCTTCTAAATTCCACAGAGTCAGCTTACTGCAGTGAACAGAGAGAGAAAATAGTATTCCATTGCTGACACTAGTAGAAATTAATTCCATATAATACAACTATATTATTATCAATAATATGTAATCATCAAACAAAAACATTTGGCCAGTGCACTACGACATTCAGACATATGGTAGATATCACTAACATCTCACAACAGGAAGTTATATCTTGAAATGTTTGAATGTTTTTTCCTCCTCTCATATTGCCCATGGGTCAGGTGTTCCCAAAGCAGGTGTTCCTGCTTTGTCAGGGAAATTGGACTATGCTATCTCTTGAGGTCCATTCCAAACCTTGATATTGTGTGATTCTGTGGTTCTGTGAAATGGAAAAACTTGCTACATCAGAACTACAACAGAATATTTGTTTGGAGCTGGTCTATGAATCAGCTAGAACTTTTTAAATACTAGAATACTGTCTAGTACACTTGGTGGTTTTTGCCATTTACTTTATAAGGACTGAGCCAGTCCAGTCATTCTCAATAAGACTGCTCAGAACACAGTTCAAAAAGCTATACTTCTACGCCGTATTACAATGACAGCTTTGCCACTGCATTGTAGCATATCGAACATTGGTAGCTGATCAGACTGCCTTCTGACAGCCTTTAACAGTTATTTTTGAGGCTAAGTGGCTCGTTTCACACCAGCTAAACAGCCCTGGGAAATGAGGTTTTGTGCAGAAGTATTGTTTGTGATAGTACTTGAAGTGACTAGGAAATGAGGCACAGGAGGTTGCTCTGCAATAGGATTGGTTACTGTAAGTACTTTAAGTGTTTGCCATTATACATTACAGTGACAAACTCTTTACCCAGTTTGATGTCAGCATGCTTAACAAGCATATCTGTCCTAACCCTGTAAATAAAATGTATGTAAGCTGACTAAATAACAAAATTCCAAGCAGGATCACAGAGTCTATGGGTTCTTGTGCATTTGAAGTCTTTCTTTTGGCGTAACCATTTCTATTGATCTTTTATTATATGTTTTCTTTTTCATTCTTTAACTCAACAGATCTAGTTGTAGTCAACAGCTGAAAAAGAGACATGATGCTTTTAAACACAATGCTTCATAATAAAATTTTTGAAGCAACGTTTTTTCACTGAGTGGCAGGGGACAGGGAGTGACATATTAAGCATGTTTGTTTTGTTGCCTCCTGGGTTTGAAGATGTGTCCTGGTTTGAGGTAA
>VZTY01031767.1:0-11277 GCA_013400935.1 Turnix velox | reverse complement strand
AACTCCTTCAGCCTGTCTTCATAAGGCAGTTTCTCCAGCCCTTTGGTCATCTTCTTGGCCTCCTCTGGACCTGCTCCAACAGCTCAATGACCTTCTTACGTTGTGGCCAGCCCAGCTGATGTCACCAGAGCCTCCTCACCTCTCTGAATGGGGTAGGGTTGATGGGGAAGGAAGGTGTGTTTCCCAGTGTGGGACATTGAATGTTTAACTCAATGGGTCGGGTACTTCTGGGGTTCCCAGTTTCTGACCCATACTTGCCTGGGCATCCCCATCCTCCCTCCTGGAGGTACCTGCTCTCCCTATGTGGGCAGCTGGTTTGGAGAGCTCAGCCAGCAAAAAATATCCCCAACAAGCAAATAGTTTCCTGCTGGTTCATTTCCCTGAACTGACTCAGCCCAAGGTGAGCTGTGCATCAGTCTCTTCCAGGCAAGGAGTGAGAATGCAGCTCTGGGGGAGGGGGGAAGATATTGAGGATAAACAGGATCTTCAGGGGCTGAGCTGATTTGCATCAGTTTTCCCAGGACAAGAAGACTCTATTCTGTCTGAGAGCTCATTCCCAGCAGTGAAGGGGCGTGAAGCACCATTGTAGCCAGCACCCTTGTCCAGCTGTGCACCCCAACCTGCTTGGAGAACCTGCCTCATGATAAAACCTCCTGAAGAACAAACACACCACTGCTGGTAGGAGACAGAGAAGCACAGAAAGAACCATTCTTCAGATCTGAAGCAGGCAGAGTGTCTTGGTCTCAGCCCAGCAGAACTGGCAGCTTTGTGTCTCTGTCCCTCACTTTATTTGAGATAAAACAACTTCAGCATGAAGCTGAGGAGATATTGCCCTGGGAGCAGCTACTCCACACCCCACTCAGCACTAAGCCAGGACATGCAGCCCCTGGGATTGGTTGTCACCTCTGGGAGACAGTGTCTACCCAAACCTTCCTGAACTTGACCTTTTGGGAGAGCAATTGGGCATCATGTGGGCATGCAGGGGCTGAAGAGTACATTGAGATGTTTGTTCAAAGAGAGCAGCTTCCCAGGATCAGCGAACCACTGGCTGAAGGCACATCTTGATTACATCTTTTCAGATAAAAGCCTGGATCCATTCCTCATCTCCATCCTCCTCCCCACCCCCAGTGTTTACAGCTCTGAGGCTCTGATTTAGGTGGTTTACTGGGGCTTTCATCTAAGTGCATCAGCATTTTTAAATTAGTCACAGGTGACTCACAGGGTTACAAGAATAATGTTAAATTACCAGACATACACAGCCCATATACTTTATTACCTCATTTTTGTATCTTCTTTATGGTCTGTGATAGCAATGACCTTATAGTCTGTGGCTGAAGAGCCAGTTAAACTTGTTCTCTGTCAAAATGGTAATTAAAAAATTCCTATAGGGCAGGAAGCAAACCTTTTACTCTCCTCTATATTTCTCCTTCCAACAAGGCCCCAGAACAGAAGACAATGTGCACAGACATCTCCAATGAACATCCTTATCAGCCAGGTAGCACTCAGTCATCTGCATTAATATTTTAAATAAATATGTATTAGGCTTAGTGGCATACAGTCTGTGCCAGAGCCAGAAAAATAGAGCAGTTTTTTCTCTTTGGCCACCAAGAAATACTTTGTCTTATTTAGAAGAAAAAAAAATAAAAGAGGATAAATACTTTAAATACACTGAGCAAACAGCTTGTATTGTTCTTACTTTGAAATGAAGACAAGAGCTTGACTCTGTCCTTCCCTTCTTTTAATCCTCTTTTTTTTTCTGACACTACAATGGTCAGATTGGAGGAGAAGAGAATAAAAAGGAAGAAATGGAGTACCTGAGGAAATTTCTGCAGTTGAAATCATGAAATAAATAGAAATAAAATAGAAATCTAATCATTTGTGGGCAGCTCAGGTCCCAGCCTTGAGAGGAACTAGGGGGAGGAGGTGTTTCATCCCCATCTGAAGCTTTGAGAGCACTGGTTTGGGAGAGAACCTCCAGAAAGTCATAGGGACAACCCTGAAAATATTTCACCTCATTGTTTTGCTTTGATTTAATAAATGTATTCCTCTCTCTTCCTTCCTGCTCCCCCCCCAAAAAAGACTTTTCCCTAGGATAAGTGAATCCCATCCAATTTTCCAGCACATGGTCCTCACTGGGTGCCAGGTGTTTTTATTACTGGCTAGAAACAAATTCCCAGAAGAAGCAGAAATCCTGATGGATCTTGTAGTTTTCTTTCTCTCCTCCCTCCCTATTCAGATTCCTTTTTATGGGTGTCATTTACAGGTTACTAACCAAGTTGAAACATTCAAGCTGAAAGTCCAGCAGTTAAAAAGCAGCAAGGCATTCAAGAGCCTGCTTCCCGTGCAATTTTTAAAGTGCTGCACTAAGGAAATGTTCAAGAGAGTGAAGCTTTGCCTTTTATACATCCCAGCAGACTTACACTTCCTAATAGACCCGTCTAAATCAACAAAGCCCCAGCCAGGGCCAAGAGTCGGCGAAAATGGCTCGAAGGCAACTGATGCAGCCACAACTTTCCCCTGGAAGTTAATGAACTTTTAAAAACATTTTGGAGAGTGATGTATGCACAAGGCTCCTCAGTGTATCACAGTTAATATAATGCCTTCCCTTCCCTGGGGGGGGATCCTGTCTGAGCTGTCAGCTGTGAACTTGTTCTTCTGGAGCTTTTCCTTTATACCTACAACCCTCTCTTCCATCTCTCCCTTTGTTTTGCAAGGGAAGCAAAAGGCAAGCAGCTCCCACTCGTATAAATAGCTGTGCTTCAAAGACTTTGAAGGGCAAATGAACAGGAGGGAAGAGAAATCAGTCTGTCTGAGTGAACAGAGGAGTCACCAGCAGGGCTGAGCATCACAGACTCATACAGTTGGAAGGCACCATCAAAGGTCATCTAGTCCCATCGTGAGGATGGATGGCTGCACAGTCATGAGTATGCAAAACTCTGCACACACACATGGGCAACAGCAATCTCTGGTGTAGGGGAGTGTTTGCTCATAGAATCATAGACTCATAGAATAGTTTGGGTTGGAAGGGACCTTAAAGAGCATCTAGTTCCAACCCCTCTGCCATGGGACACCTCCCACTAGACCAGGTGATGATGAAGGGATTGGAGCATCTCCCCTGTGAGGAAAGGCTGAGGGAGCTGGGTCTCTTCAGCTTGGGGACACTGTGCTGGCATCCCTTGGGCACCTCACTTGGGGTGACTGGATGGAGATTGGGATAGGGACAGTTATGGGAGCAGGGACACTGATAGGGACTGTGATGGGGATAGAGACAAGGAAAGGCTGAGGGAGCTGGGTCTCTTCAGGTTGGAGGAGACTGAGGGGTGACCTCATTTATGTCTATAAATATGGTAAGGATGAGTTTCAGGCTCTTCTTAGTGACCTTCAATGACAGGATAAGGGGCACAGAGCCACGGAGATAGAATCATAGAATGGTTTGACTTGGAAGGGACCTTAAAGATCATCAAGTTCCAACCCCCCTGCCATAGGCAGGGACACCTCCCACTACATCAGGCTGCTCAGTGCCTTGTCCAGCCTGGACTTGAACACCTCCAGAGAAGGAGCATCCACAACCTCTCTGGGCAACCTCTTCCAGTGTTTCACTACCCTCACCATAAAGAATTTCTTTCTTATGTCAAGTCTGAATCTCCCCTCTTCCAATTTTCATCCATTATTTCTGGTCTTCCCATCACATATCCTATTAAAAATTCCTACCCCTGCCTTTCTCTAGCCCCCTTCAGGTATTGAGAAGCTACTCTGAGGTCCCCCCTGAGCCTTTTCTTCTCCAGGCTGAACAACCCCAACTCCTTCAGCCTATCTCCATAGGGCAGTTGCTCCAGCCCTTTGACATCTGCATCACAGGCCAGAAAGTCATGAACTGATTTCACCTTGGATTCCTAAAACTCCTGCTCTGCAGCCCTTCCTGGCATGCTTCAGGATGGGCTGAAGCCAGTCAGGTTCACCTTACTGTGGAGCAGCAAGAGCTGCTGGACCTGAAAAGTAGGGAGGAAAATGGGGATTGTAGCTAGAACCTCACTGGTCCAAGAGGCCATCACTCAGCTTGAGCTTGACTCTTCAATGAGGTCTACTCAAATATGAGATCTAGCATATGCTTAGCAGCTTCTCTGGAAAGAACCCAGTCCAGTATCTCTTTCTGGAGAGCTCAATGTTCACCTTTTCTCCAGCCATGGGAAGCTGAGGTCTAGTCTGAAGCTGAATTTCTTTGATTTCCAGATTACCTTGTCCAGCTCTGGGTGTCTCTGAACCCTTTCTCATGCTTGCACTCCCCACATAGCTCTCCTGCCAAGACTGTGTGTTTCCCTTTCCCAGCTGGCACTACCTGTCCTTTTAACTGATCTGAAGATCTTTTCAAATTTTAATTTTTTTTAAATCCCCCGTGGCATTGCAGTGAGAGCTCATCTTGAGAGGTTATCACAGATGATCCTGAAGTCGTTCCTCAGGACACTGCTTTCAGACATGGAGCTTCCTTTTCTGTAAGCACAGCCCTGCATTCTCTGCTCCCAGGGGGAATCCTTTCAGTTTAGCTGGACTAAAAGCATCCTGCTGAACCATGACCAGTTAAGTACCAGATCCATATTTCTCAGCGTGGGGAACAGACATCTTCCTTATTTGCTAGCCTGCAAATTTCAGTGTCACCTGCAATGCCATAAAAGTTTTCTCACCCCTATATGTTCTGTACCGCTGCAAAATGACTTATGCAAAACCTGAAGCCATGGTGAAGCAAAACCAGTTTCTGGCAAAGCAGCTACAAAATAGGTGTACTCATTGGAGTCATGACATGAATGTCCTTTAGGATGAAGCAGTGAACTGGTCAACCTAATGGTTGTCCCCTTGATGCTGCAAAATGTATTCTTTCAAAATCAAAATACCATTTAAAAATCACGGGTTCGTGGAGGAATCTTATTAACCATATGAGCCATGGTTGTCCTCCTGTCATGGTTTAACCCCAGGCAGAAGCTCAGCTCCACACAGCCACTGATTATCCACCTCTTTCTTTCCTGCAACCCCATGTGGCACCAGGATATAGAACCATAGAATCATAGAATGGTTTGGGTTGGAAGGGACCACAAAGATCATCTAGTTCCAACTCCCCTGCCATGAGCAGGGACACCTCCCATTAGACCAGGTTGCTCAAAGCCTCATCCAGCCTAGCCTTAAACACCCACACTGATTGAGAAGGTGTCCACAACCTCTCTGGGCAACCTCTTCTTCCAGTGTCTCACCACCCTTTCCCAAAGTGCTGTTCAAAACATGGTTGAGAGCTCTGTCAGGGGATTTAAATCAGGATAAAGCAGAGGCAGTCTCCCAGCATCACAGGAGATCACAGAATCAAAATGTCAATCAATGAATGTCAAGGATTGGAAGGGACCTCAAGAGATCATCTAGTCCAATTCTCCTGCCAGTTCAGGGAAATAAATCAGCAGGAAACTATTTGCTTGTTGGGGATATTTTTTGCTGGCTGAGCTCTCCAAACCAGCTGCCCACATAGGGAGAGCAGGTACCTCCAGGAGGGAGGATGGGGATGCCCAGGCAAGCATGGGTCAGAAACTGGGAAGCCCAGCAGTGCCAGACACAGTGAGTTGAAAATTCAGAGGATGTCCCACACTTGGAAAGACACCTTCCATCCCCATCATCCCTAACCCATTCAGGGAGGCAAGGAGACTGTGGTGATATCAGCTGGGCTGGCCACAACAGAAAGAGTGAGACAACTCATGGGTTGAGATAAAGATAGTTGAATAGGTAAAGCAAAAAGGAAAGCATTCAGGTGTTCAGCCATGCCCAGGAAAGCAAGTCTCCATCATGAGACTTGGGAAAACAAATACCATGACTCCAAAGGTCCCTCTTTCCTCCTTCTTCCCCAGCTCTTATTGCTAAGCCTGAGATCATGTGGTGCAGGATGACCCTTTGGTCAATTGGGGTCAGCTGTCCAAACTATGTTTCCTCTCAACTTCCTCTACACCCCCCAGTTCACTTGTTGGTGGAACAGCATGAGGAGCAGAAAAGGTTTTGAGCCTAAGTGCTACTCAGTATAACTAAAATATTCCTCTCTTATCATCACAAACTCAGAACATCACACCACACAAGAAACTATTAAAAAAAAAAAAAAAAAAGACACTTATTCCAGCCAAAACCAGTGCACTTCCTCAACCCCAGCCTCTGATTGCAAGATCCTAGCAGATTGTTTTCAGCCACCCCTCCCCAACTCGCTCCATCTAAGAAGTTTTGCCATTTCTGAAGGAGGGTTTGCTAATATTTGGCAGGCAAATAGCAGAGGGAAATCAATGAGGGGAAGTGAGGAAGATTATGGTTACAGGTCATTTGTTTACACAGCTTTGCTGCTGACCTGACCAGGGGAAAGTTAATATAAGCTTGCAGTTTTGGAAACTAGAAAAAAAATTCATGTGTTCAAGGAGTGCAAGAGTCACAGCCTGTGAAACTGGACCCAGCAGAAGAATGTCCAAGGGGGTGATATTTTAGCTTTTCAGTGCTAGCAGTTTTGTTCTGGGTCTGAATAAAATCCCTGAAGAAAACTTCAACAACAAGTCAAGACCCTGCTTGAGGTATTCCATTTCAGGGAAGTTTTAAATAAGAAAAAAGATTTTTAAAAATTTTAAAGCCTGTACAAATAAATTTTCCTTAGAGATCAACATTTTAGTAAAAAAATCTCTATCTGTTCTCCTACTATTGCTACAGGCTCACACCATTCTCCATCTCTGCCTCCTCCTAAAATGATCACAAATTGGCATATTTTTTTTTCAGAAGTTTACACCAAGTTTGCTGTCAAAAATGCTTTGGTCAACATAAAAAATCCAGGATGGACAAATACAACACAAATATAGTTATGGAATTCCCTTTGTATCACACAGGACAATGATTAAATGAGGTAGAGCTTGTCTGCTTTTGGAGATCGCTGGAGAAGAGAAGGGACACAAAGTCTTAAAGCTCATCGGTGGCTTGAAGGAGATAAAGAAGGACCAGGTGTCTGTGGTCTCCACCAGCGCAGGAATTAGAGACCAACAAGTAAAACTAGCAGGCAGATGGCTTAAACAAACAAAAGGATGTGGTTCATTAACCAGCATGCAGTTGAGCTGGGGAAGCTCCTTCTTGCAGGGTGTTGTGGATGTTAGAAATGCATGAAGATTTATAAAGGAATTAGGTAATCCCCTCCCCCCCCAAAAAAAAAATCCACCAGGGCTATTAGACCTAAAGATATTGTGCCCCAGAAAGACTTGATGCAATACAGCACTAAAGCTTGAAGTAGAAATATTACATAACTTTTTCCTGGTTTCCTGATTTTTCTCTGTGCATCTGGTCACTGGTAGGGATGGGCTTAATCCACCATTTCTTGCAGTTTTGGGGCTATTTTACTGTTTGAAGTTTAATTTCCCAGCAGTATTTTGGTACTCTTAGTGAATTCATTTTTGTCATTACCAAGAGAGCACAAGAGAGATGCACCTGGCAGGCTAACAAATCTCCATGGAGAGCTACAAGGAATGATATTCCTATTGTTCTCATGATCTTGTGTGCCAGGGGGTACAAGCTGCTGCAGAATGCTGGAGAAATTTTACAGATTCCACCAAGTCCATTAAGAGAACTGAAAAACAAATATGTGGGCACAGCCCTGAGGATTAGGAAGGTACTAATGCAGCACAGACACTGGGCTGAGGGGGAGAAATCTCTGAAGAGTCACTTTAGATTTCTTTTATTTCTCTTCTTTTCTTTCCTTTTCTTTTCTCTTCTCTTCTTTCCTCTTCCTTTCCTTTCCTTCTTTCCTTTCCTTTCCCTTCCTTTCCTTTCCTTCTTTCCTTTCCTTTCCCTTCCTTTCCTTTCCTTCTTTCCTTTCCTTTCCCTTCCTTTCCTTTCCTTCTTTCCTTTCCTTTCCCTTCCTTTCCTTTCCTTCTTTCCTTTCCTTTCCCTTCCTTTCCTTTCCTTCTTTCCTTTCCTTTCCCTTCCTTTCCTTTCCTTCTTTCCTTTCCTTTCCCTTCCTTTCCTTTCCTTCTTTCCTTTCCTTTCCCTTCCTTTCCTTTCCTTCTTTCCTTTCCTTTCCCTTCCTTTCCTTTCCTTCTTTCCTTTCCTTTCCCTTCCTTTCCTTTCCTTCTTTCCTTTCCTTTCCCTTCCTTTCCTTTCCTTCTTTCCTTTCCTTTCCCTTCCTTTCCTTTCCTTCTTTCCTTTCCTTTCCCTTCCTTTCCTTTCCTTCTTTCCTTTCCTTTCTTTTCATTTCCTTTCCTTTTCTCCTCTATCCTCTCCTCTCCTCTCTTCTCTTCTCCTCATCTTGGCTTTGATGGGAGCTTCATCTAAGCAACTCTGTTGATGGTGGAGGGGCAAAGGAGGGCAACTGACATGTCTACCTTGTGTCTGGGCTTTACTGGGAGCAATATACAAGGTCCTTCTCAGTCAGCATACACAGACAGGTTCTTCCTGACTGTCATTAACAATAAGAGTCTGAATCTGGCTTTGGAAAAGCTCCATCCTTGAGCTACCCCTTGCCACCCTGAGATCTTCAGAATCACCAGGCTTATGGCCGAGTTCCATTCTGGGGCAGTCAGAGATAAAACTGTGCTCTGAAACCCCAGTCAGGACAGAGACAGACTTGAGTATTTGGAGATGAAGAAGATGCCCCAGGTCACAGGGAAATATTTCACAACCCTTGGAAAACAATTTTGTCAAATCTCAAGGTTTGCCTGTTGTCCTGGTCCAGTGTCATTCTGGTTCTTCCCCGCGCAGAGAGGTTGATTTCTCTTCAGGAGCCCACCATTATTCTGCAGCTGTCTTCACACAGGTCCAGGTCATACATGTCAGCTCCACTTTGTCACCCATGGGAAGTGTCACGAGGCAGCCATGCTGGCTTACTGGCTAAAATATTCCAGAGGCAGCCTTGGAGAAAGAGCACACCTTGATAACCACTGAAAGTCTTACCTCTTAGGGGTTCTAGAGCATGTATTGTGTGACAAGTCTAACACAGCAGAATTGTTGAATTAAATCCCATGGGCAGAGCTGACAGAGAGGCAGAATGCTAACTCCACAGTGGGAGCTAACACTGAGCCCTTCTTCATGCACTGAGCCACATCATGCTCTGGGTGAGAAGATGACACAACCAATACAACAGCAACAGCAGTGTGCACTCACAGACAAGAAGGCCAACCAAATCCTGGGTTGCATCAAGAGGAGTGTGACCAGCAGGTCAAGAGAGGTGATTTTGCCCCTCTACTGGGCTCTGGTGAGACCCCACCTGGAGTTACTGTGTCCAGTTCTGGAGCCCTCAACACAAGAAGGACACTGAGCTGTTGGAGCAGGTCCAGAGAAGGGACATGAAGATGGTCAAAGGGCTGGAGCAACTGCCTTATGAAGACAGGCTGAAGGAGTTGGGGTTGGTTCAGCCTGGAGAAGAGAAGGCTAAGGGGGACCTTATAGTAACCTATCAGTACCTGAGGGGTTCCTACAGAAAGGCAGGGGAAGGACTTTTTAATATGATATCGGATGAGAGGACCAGAAACAACGGATGTAAATTGGAAGGGGGTAGATTTAGACTCCACATAAGGAAGAAATTCTTTACAGTGAGGGTGGTGAAACACAAGAAGAGGTTGCCCAGAGAGGCTGTGGATGCCCCCTCAATCCCTGGAGGTGTTCAAGACCAGGCTGGACAAGGCACTGAGCAGCCTGATGTAGTGGGAGGTGTCCCTGCCTATGTCAGGGGGGTTGGATCTCGATGATCTTTAAGGTCTCTTCCAACCCAAACTATTCTCTGATTCCATGAACTGCTAGGAACAGCACAGCTCTTGCTGCACTCATCTAAGGTCATGGTGTCAGTAACCTGAGGTGGAATAAACTGCCTTCAGAGTCTGCAGTTCAGGCTGTGTCAGTCTGATTTTTGCTGCAGGGTGGACAAGGTTTGCTGGGAGGGAAACATGGCTGAATAAATCCCAAATGGCCAGGTTGAACCTCTGCCTGAGACAGACACTGGGTTCCTGGACCCAACCACAAGTGCATATCCCACAGTCAGCTGTGGCTGGTGACAGCCTCCCTGACAACAAGCCAATTTACATGAGGGCTGGAAGCTGTACACAGCTTGGAAATCATTTCAAAGCCACATTAGCTATGCTGTGTGAAAAACAAAATCCCTCCCTCCCTTCCCACTACTGTACATAGGTGATGGGTTACCAGACACCAACACCATAATAGAATCATAAAATCATAGAATAGTTTGGGTTGGAAGGGACCTTAAAGATCATCATAATAGAACGGTTTAGGTCAGAAGAAACTTTAAAGATCATCTAGTTCCAGCTCCTGCCATGGGCAGGGACACCTCCCACTACACCAGGTTGCTCAAAGCCCCATCCAGCCTGGCCTTGAACACCTCCAGGGATGGAGCCTTCACAGTTTCTGCAGGCCACACATTCCAGTGTCTCACCACCATCACAGTAAAGAATTTATATCCAAACCTACCCTTTTTCAGTTTTAAGCCATTTCTCCTTGTTCTATTGCTGCACCCTCTGAGAAAGAGACCCTCCTCACCTCTCTTGTAGTCCTCTTTTATAGATACTAGAAAGATGCTATAGAGTCTCCCTGGAGCCTTCTTTTCTCCAGGATGAACAATCCTAACTCTGCCTGTCTTCATAGATGCTCCAGTCTTCTCATCATCTTTGTGGCCTCCTCTGGACTTGCCCCAAAGATCCACATCCATCAACTCCAAAAACTCCAACAAGTCCAAGCTGCACTACAGGGGACTTAGAATAGGCCCCCCCTTGATTTGGAGGCAGGAACACAAAACAATCTCCCAAATCAACCCATTTTCTCCCAGTTCATCATGTTGGGCATAGGGAGGGGTCTGGTGAGCTGGGCTTGTTGTGGATCATAAAGATCTCCCTTTCTCATATAGAATCATAGAATGGTTTGGGTTGGAAGGGACCCCAAAGATGAAGTTCCAACCCCTCTGCCATAGGCAGGGACACCTTCCACTACATCAGGCTGCTCAGTGCCTTGTCTAGCCTGGCCCTGAACACCAACAGAAAGGGAGCATCCACAACCTCTCTGGGCAACCTCTTCCAGTGTTTCACTACCATTACTGTAAAGAATTTCTTTCTTATATCTAGCCTGAATCTACCCTCTTCCAATTTGCTTCCATTATTTCTAATCCTATCAAGCCATGGGTGAATTTGTGCCTCCCTTTGTGTGCTGTGGACTTGCATCACCAGAGAAAAGGCTCTACAGGCAGCACAGGGCAGCTGCAGCAAGCAGCTATTTGTTTAAGGCTGGCTGGTG
>VZTY01031766.1:59245-176153 GCA_013400935.1 Turnix velox | reverse complement strand
ACCTGCTCTTCACATACAGTGGGAAGTCTTGCAGTATTTCTTATCCTATGTGGATGAAGACAAATTCTCTTTCAGCTTTTTGACTTTGACTCAATATTAGCAGGTCCCATTTGCATCAGACTGCAGAGCAGACATGTGAGAATCCCCATGGATATAACAGAGCTACATATCTCTTCTGTCCTGCAAGCTAATCTGATATAGTTCCCTTCCACAATGTTTATGTCTTGCAGTACTTTCTTTCAGCCTTGCTTCTTTAGGGTAAATAAAAGCAACACTAACTATTGCAGAAAAACGCGTTCACCTCTAAGTTATATAGCTTCTTTTCGGATTAAAAGTAAGTAATTTCACAAGGAATGCTCTGGGACTCATCCTGCTGTGAAACCATTGCTCAGTTTCTCTCAGCAATGGAAAGGTGCCTACACATCTTAAACTGCTGAATAGCCCCTGTGAAAGTCAGGGCGCCAGTATTGTGGATGACAGCTGATGCTGGGATATTGGCACACAGCTGAGAGTGCTGTAACAGCATGAGATTTTGCTTCAGGGTTCCCAGTGATTGCGTAGTTCATAGATGTCAGGCTCCTGGTTAATCATAGCTCACTGTACAGTGAACGCTTCCTATTGACTTGATAAGTACCTAGCAGTTAATTTAAAAGAAATGACAGTGTCTTTCTTTTGCCATCTTCCCTACTCTAAAGTAACAAACTAAATGCTGAAGCTTTGGACCCAGCTTCTAATCTAAGCGTTAGGCAAAAAAAGCAGGAGAGAAGATGAAGGAATGAGAAGACTATCTGTTTTAGATGTGAGGACCTCTTTAACACCAAAAAAAATATTTCCATCAGCAAAAAAAAAAAAATTATGAAGAACTGGAAAGGTGATCAGAATAGCTTGCAAGAATATACAGTGAGAATAAATGCAACCCTATAAAATCAAAGGCTGACCAGTATTCTGAGTTGAAGGTCTGAAAAGAAAACACTGATTTTTGTGAAGATTTATAAGCAGGACACACTGCCAGTCAAATGCAGAATAGCGGGAAGGAGATATTGTTGAATCAAAGTGAGAGGCTCCAGTTCTGCTAGATGTCCTGGAAAAAATATATGAGGGAGAAAAGAAGAAATCAGTTGAACAGTTTATTTGGTCTTAGTGGCTTCCTTTTCTTCTTTTCCTCTCCTTTTTCCTCTTCTTTTTCTTTTTAATTTTTTTTCCCAAGGATGTTATTATAAATTGCCAGGAAACAGGCAGGCTTGGTGGAAGGATTCTACAAACATTGTCATAAAACAGAATTTCTCTTGAAGACAGTCTAATGAATTAATTAGAGGTGTGCAGCTGAGCTAATGCAAAGCTGTGAGTGAGAATGAACAATGCAAGAGTGTTTTTATTGCCCCCCTCACCTTCAAGCCCCTTCCCCCAGCTCCAACCTGGCTTTATCTGAACTACATAGTGCTGACTTTGACAGTCTTCCTCTACTCTGGCTTCAGTTGCTACCTCCACCCCCAGCCTGGCTCAGCCACCTTGTTATTAATCATATTTGCCTGAGTGGTTGGAGATACCCAAGCAAGTCTAGGCTTCAGCAGTTTGAAATCTAAGAGCTCTTCTTACTTCAGAGCAATGCCAGCTGCTCTTCTCTGACCACTAGTCCAGATGGAGGTCATCCAACTCATCCAGAAAGAGGCTTTTGCAAACTTGGTTCTTCCCTTTTATGATGATGGACATCTTTCTGCAGAGGGGAGAGTGATTACATGAACAGTGGGCCAGAATGTGATTAAATTACTCAGGAAAATACTATTTCTCAAGAGTAGACTGAAGTCTGAACATCAGCCTTTCATTAGAGCTGACTAGTACTTCTCCATTAATTTACATTTCTTCTTGAGACAAAATGTCTATATGTGTGAGAAGATGTATATATGTGTGTGTTGTGTCTGTGCATGTAGTCTGCTTTCCTTTTTTTCCTTTGAGAGAAATTCTATTTTCTTTCCAAATAGTTACTTTTTTTATTCCCCCTCAATGAATCACTTTCCTCCTTTCCATAAAGCAAAATACATATATAAGAAGGGGAGGAGCAAGGGAATGCTTAGCACTCATTTTTAAATTTTCCATGAAGAATGTAATTTTCTGTTCACTGCCTCTGAAATGTAACTACAGCTGCAGTCAAGTTTCCCACCCACTTAGGAATACTGTAGCATTGTCACGTCCTTCCTTCTCTTGCCCTTTCCTTTTCTCCATCTTTCTGCTATGTTTAGCAAGTTAGGTTCCCCTTACCTTTTGCTCATACATCATACCTTCCAACCCGCTTATCTTTATCGCTGTTCATTGTATTCACTCTGTTTTATTGTCATGCTCTTTATATTGAGTTGCCCAAAACTGATCACAGTTTTCCAAGAGGGGCCTCACCAGGGCTGTGTACAGAGGAATTATTACCTCTCTAGTCTTGCAAGTAATTCTGCTCCACATCCCAGTATGGTATTTGCCTCTTTGTGCTATGGTCTCTCACTGTGAGCTCATATTTAATCTGTCATCCCCTATCACTCCCTAAATAAGTCCTGCAGCACTTCCCTTTTAGTAATAAAAACACAGAAAAATGTTTGAAGAAAAAGTAAGTTATCCCCTTGGGTGGCTCTCTGAGAAAACTGAGGTTTTCATACAGCTGCAAAGACACTGAAGCACAGCCTCATGTTCTGCTTCCATGTATCTGGATTTTTCAGCTCCAATGTCAAGAGTAAAACCAGATATGGCATTTTTAATTTGTATGTATTTTCTTAATGTTTGCAGATTACAGCACTGGATTACTCAGAACATTGACGTAGTGTAGGAATGTCATATCTACTTCTAAGAGTTCACATGTACTAGATTTAGAGCTCAGAAATCTTGATGTGCTTTAAGTAGTTCGAAGGTATGCCCTGTGAATGTTGCTTCAGCTGCTTGATATTTCATGGAAATCAAGTAAATGCTACTCTACATGGACAGAACCAGGACATAACTTGAGTTACAGCTTACCAATTTCTAGGTTTGAAGAGTTCTCCACTCTCTAGACAGGTTTCCTTTCATGCACTTTTAGAATGAGCATTTTCTCAGAACTGCCTATCTTTCTTTTCTACCACTGAATTTATTTGGAAGAACTTTGTTGATATTTGGAGTTGTTGAAAAGCCTGCACAGTGTTTAAGCTTCTCCTCCTTTTTGGCCAATGAGTTGTCCTTCCAGAATGAAAATCTTCTCCTTTTTAGTCCATCTGATTATTCAACCTAATTAATCACTATGAAAAACACCAGTGAGGATTTGTAAACATGTGGGGAAGTATGATGAGCATATATTTATCTTCTGAGGGCTAAAGGAATCAAATATGTCAAATCATAAAGTATTGTGTATATGGACAGCTTGTTATTTTAGTTGCTTGTTGTGTTGTGAATCAATCCAAGATTGTTAAATCCCAGCAATACATATTTCTCCTTCTCTCTGTGTTTCTAGATTTCTGTACTAGTTTCTCTCTTGGTCTCCCTGAAGGAAACCAAACATCACAAACTGCAGATGAGCAGTTCTTGGAGCTGCCTAACCATCCAAGTACAAGAACTGAATGATGCAAGATGCAGTATCCTATAAGTATTGCAGGGCACCAGCCTTTTTAACGCGCTTCTTCATTCCTGATTGCAGCAGAAGAGTACACTTTCATAAGGCACGTCACCCTGAAATTGATGGAAACCTTCCTGTAGACTGCACAGTTTGTGTACTAAGCCTCCAGGTTCTTGAAGTGAACCCTCACTGCTACAGAGAGCTCTTAAAATTGCATTTAAATTGGAAATACAAGTTGTCTCAGCCCTGACATTGGAGCAGAGTTATTATTTCCCGTGTCTGTCTACTCTCAGTCAGGAATCTGCTGCAACTCGAAACCCTCTTCTGATTGTTCCTCCTCTAAATGCCTCTCTCAACTGCCTGAACTTCACCATTCAGGAATGAAAAGAGGAAAAATATGGGAATTGAGGCAAAAAGAACTGTCCTCAGACTGAGAATGCAAGGTCAAAAGGGGTCTGTTTTTCCCAGCCACCGAAATGTGTTTTCCATCTCCCTTCATCTTGGTACAGAAGCCTGTAAAGTGCAAATCCCAGTTCAGTACACTGCTGCAGCATAGCCAAGGACTAAAGAGAGCCCTCAGGTGTGCTTAAGGGCTCATGAAAAGATAGATTTCCAGAAGTTTAATGTTGCTGAACTGGGTAGGGGTGAGACCACATCTATATACACCTGTGTATAGCTCTGGTCATGAAGTTTCTTTCAAGACTAGAAAGTTAAGAGGCTGAATCTGCTCAGCCTAACAGGATGGTAAATGAGATGAAACATGACTGTTGGATTATTAGTATACTTAGGAAGAGATGAAGGAGATTATATTTAGAAAATAACAGAGCTGTGATAAGAAGCTCTCTGTAGAGACCTTTTTTCATGGAAATTAGGTGAAAACCCTATTTGAGGGAACTTCTGGGGGTGCCTCTGAGGCAGAAGTGCTGGTGAAAGCTAAGACAGAGTTGTATCCATTTGCAAGAAGTATTAGGTGATGTGATTGCATGCACAGTCACTCACTATGGCTCCAGATGATTAAGCTCCTCATGTTGGCAACTGAGCTTTTTTGGTCTGCACTGAGAAGTGGACTGAAGAAATGTGAACCAGAATGTGTGGATCAATTGTGAACGATGTTCACCAATGCTAATTCACTGTCTGTGAATCAAAAACTATCTTTAAAAATGTGTGATTTATGTTTTATAAGATGTTCTCAGGTAGCGTGATCACAATTGCAGACATACTCATGGTTATATTGCTTAAGCAAGGACCTTGTTTGGGTTGTCTTTGGAAGGGAAGGGAATGCTGACTTTTCTCTCTGACTTTAAATGGGAAACATAAAATCATGAGAGGTCCACAACAAGTCTGGACAAGATAGTTGCCTGGCTTCCCTTCACATTCTCAAATTCAAGTTGACAGTTTTTCTAAATGAATCAAAACATCAGAATGCCCCCTAATTTTAGTCCTTAAATGAAGAGTAGTGATGTGAAGGATTTGCACTGTCATTCAACAGGTAGCAGAAGTAAGTTTTATACACTCCTTCTTGGTTAAGCTGGATGTCATCTAAAACTAATCTGCAAGAAGTGAAGCTGTAGTGACAAAAAAAGCACAAGCAAGAAACAGATGACTAGCTATGTAGAGTATGGCTGAGTCAAGGTCATTCAGAGTTCTTTCCTTTTGATTTTCAAGTCTTCCTGCTCTTTGCCTGAATTTGGTTGTGTGGATTTCCTTGCTGAAAACTGTCTTCTTCTGGGAAACTCATTGTAAGTGTCTGTAAGAACCTTTTCTTCATCATGTACAGAGCTTCATGGGGGATTTGGAGCAATATGGGGTTGCTTTGATTTTCCATTTGTCAGGCAGCATACGAGGACTCAAAAATAGAGCAGCTCTATAATGTGGTGCTACACTTCAGGAGGCATCCAGTGACATCTGCCAAAGGCTGCATTCCCTTGTTGAGGTCTGTCTCACCAGGACTGACCAGTGAATGAGGAGCTATGTGCCTCTGCAGTGATATTCCTCACACTTCAGATGCAGCTACTGTCAGGAACTGGACAATGTGAAGAGCTTGGTTGAGCCTGTAGACACTTCTCTCACCACCATTCCTTTCCTAGTTTGGAGACAGATTGGAGTGTTTCCTTCTTTTGTTTATTTCAGATGGGAACAAATGGTTCATTTCCCTCTGTCCCAGCTGCTCTGAAAGGTTTTCTAGTTTCTCCAGAATATATTATGCAATGCTGCAGAGCAAATCCTTATTTTCTTTTCCACTCTGTGCCTTTACCATGTATTGTAATCTGTCTGCTCTGATTAGGCTCATCCTATAGAATCACTGCCAAATTCTGTTTTACACAGCAATGTTTAATCTTCAGCCTGGGAGCTATGTACAGTCCTTTTAAGATGTTCATACATCAGTATCAGTCCTGACAAATCCCAAGAAGCTTGGATGGGAGGAAGAAGAAAAGCTTGAAGTTAGTTGTGCAAATTACAGGACAAACAATGTACTTCTGATTCTGGCCATCCACACTTCCACAAACTTCCACTGCGATCCACAAAAATTGGATTTGAGACTAGGGTTGCAAATTTGTTTTCTGACATGGCTGTATAGGCCACAGTCTCACTCAGGACTGAGTTCTTCTGATAAAAAAGCCTCACTGCTGTTTTCAGAAGGGACTTAGTGGGATCCCAGGTTTGTACTGAATAACCTACTGGGGGAAAAGTAGGCTTATTTCACATAAACCCTAAAACACTTCAATATTTTTTGTGAGTTTTCTTAAATATGCATGTATTCCAGATCAACATGATTGTTGACCTGAGTGACAATAGTAATTCATTGTTCTGTGATTAATATTTATATTGCAAGGTTGTGAGTAATACAGCCAGGCTGGGGCAATCCCCTGCACACACAGAAATAGAGATCCCCATCCAACTAGAACCCTCACAAAACTGTGTTGTGCATCCTTATCAAGTTTTGGTTAAAATTTCAGGGTGGTGGAGAAATGGCAGAAATTTTAATATGAGAATTGGTGCTGGTTTTATGTCTGGGTGCAGCCACAGAGGCTCAGCTGGCAGTTACCTATCCACACGAGATGGGTAACTCTGCTGCCCAGGAAAGAGGGAATTAAGAATCCACCTTTAGCTTGGGAGCTGTGTTGGCTGAGGAGCTACTTAGCAAATTCCTTACTTGAGCATTCAAGGGCACTCTCTCGCAACTCGATCCTCACTTTTCCAAGGGCAGGGAGGAGAAGAATGTTTCACTGTCCAGAAAGCACCCGGGCCTTGAGATAAATGAGGATCGAAACAAACGTTTCCATTCATATCAGGGGCCCCTCCTCACTAGCGTCCTCACTGATCTGTAAAAACCTTCTTTGTAAGTGGTTTCTAAAGCATAATCTGTGCTTTAAATACCATTTGATTGAATAATTCCAATGTAAGTTTTGTTTTTTAAAGGTTTTGAGAAGTGTTGCAAGTAGCAAAAGTTTTTAATAGAAACCTGAAGCCACTGACTGAGGAAAATTTCCTTACGACTGTTCCCGTTGTGGAGAAAACTGGAGAAAAATCAAGTCCAAAGCCTGAGGGTCATGTGAACAGTTACAGAGTGGAATTCAGGGGCTCCGTTTCAGTAATTGCAGTGAAATTGCTCCCAGCAGAGGCAAGGAGCAGAAGAGAAATTTAAAGGTCCAAGCAGGCAATAACAGAGATCTACCTGCCTTCCTAAAGCACTGAAGGAGTCCTAAGGACAAAATTAGCTGACAAAGTGGAGCTTCTCTGTTCAGAGCAGATTTCTCTTTTTCTTTCACCACCCACAAGTTGACACCAGATACTGAGTGATTTTTACAGGGAACTGGGTTTGTTTTGTCTAAAGCCCAGGAGAAAACCAACAGCCCTGAAATGATAAAGATAGAATGAAATTAAAAGAATGCATGTGTGCATAAAGATGGTTTGCTCTTTTGCTTTCTTTCTTTTTTTTTTTTTTTTAAAGAGTGTTGAAATCAGTTTATTGGAAAGTCACATTCACTCTTTGGTGGAGCTGCAGACCAAGGTTATGTTGCAGCTACAAAAATTTGGGAAACAACATGTAGGCTTGAAAAATGAACCATTCCTTCACATATATAACTTAGCGTATCGTCCTCGATCATAATTATAGACAGGTTAGGATTGAAGTGATTATTGAATGCATTGTCCTTAAAGATAATCAGGGACATGACCACTAGTGACACTGTGATGGAAAGAACTAAACAGGGCAGTTCATCATCTCAGCCCTTGAAATGGCTTAGATATGCAAAAGTGCACGTTTTATCCAAGAAGTGTAAATGGTACAAAGACAGGAAGGAAAAAAAACACCTAGAATGAGGAATCAGGTGCCTTTGCAGACTGCTGTGTTTGGGGAACAATTTGACAGAGGCAGAGCAAGATGATGATAACTTGGAAAAAAGTATTATCTGTCATTATTACCTCTTTTTTTTCCCCCCTTCCTCCTGAAGCAGTACAGTTTGCAGTTTGCATCCATTGCAATTTATACCTGGGTAAAAAGATGGCTTGGGTAAAAGACAGTTTACTTGAGAGCACACTTGGGTAAAAGATAGCTTAGCAAAGTAAAGTATAATTTAATCCCATCACTTACCTGGCCCTGCACTAAGTATTTTAGATGTCTTGAAACCTCAGTTAATGAAGCCCCTTGCAAAAGTCCATTAAATGCATTGTGGGTGGGATTCATTTCGTGAAGGACACCAAATAGCAGAGGGGACATTTCTAAGTGCAGCATGATTCAGGTAATGATAACCTTCCTCTTCCTGAGGCAAGTACCCTGTGTACATGTTTCTTCTGCACTTTCATTAGTCAATCCTGTTCATCTTCAAAATTTTTCTACAGACAAAACCTGTATATTCTGTAAGTAATGTGAACAGCTGATTATGTTGCTCTTGGCTACCAAAGATTTCACTTTGCAAGCTATTCCATCTAGAGGTAATGGCACTGATGTGGTTGTCACTGTTTATAAAGACACATCTGTGAAAGAGGTCAGAGAAAATAGGGAGTTTATAATCCTGGAATCCTGGGCAGTGTAACAATCAGCTGGTGGATATAGCAATTGCCTGTTACTCTGCATTACTATACAAAGGGGACAGAAAAGCTCTTCAAAGGATATGGGTGATTGTTTCTTCTTTGATTTAGTTTGTTACTTACATGTCACTAAAAGTACCTATATTTATTTTGAGCATGTAAGAAATTGTTTATTATCTTCAGTAATGCACCTAAAAAGTAGCACACACTTAAGGCCCCATAGCTTATCAACAAAGATCAGCTATACATGTATTCACCTATTTAGCAAAACCTTGATGTCACATCTAAGGTATCCTTTGGCATACAGAATTTCTAGAGGGGGGGGATCTCCTGTGTTTTACCTGTAGGTCTGATATGGAGAACAATTTCAATTCCATTCAAATGTGGTGAATTTTGAAATACTATTTTCTTCTTTCTCCAGTTTTCTTTCTGTGTTTCTTCCCAATTTGGAAAAGCAGCATAGAATATCTGTTTCTAACAGAGTAGTGCACTGCATGCAATGTCATGCTCTTAAACCTTTTAGCCATGTTATTCTGTATAAAAGGCATTGGGAGCACAATTTGACTGTTTTGCAAGTGTGACACACTGAAACCTCTCTGATCTGTAACCTACCTTTTCTGCTTGTCATTTCAGGCTCCTTCCCTCTTACTGGCTCTCCTTATTTTGCCTGCTCTACCCCCATACCTCTTCCATGAGCATGATTAGTTTTGGCACTAGCAGCCATCCAAGTGCATGATAGGCTGCATGACAGACTTTTAAAATAAATACCTGAAGTGTCCCGTTTCCTCCTTCGTCCATGCCTTCACAAAACAGTGAGCCTCACATGCCTAGAAGGCCTCTTTGTAATGGCTCTGTGAACAGCCAGGCAGAAAAAAACTGGAATAATTTCAGATCCTGTCTCCTGACACGCTGCAGCAAAGTGTGTTTTTCTTGAGGACTGGGTCTTTCCTTCAAAGCACTATGTGGACATCCTCAGTGAGGCTCCATAGCACAGATGTGGGCTGCTGAAGTGTCTCCAAAGGGTTGGTTCAGAGTTGGACCAGTGCCCTCATTTAATTTAGAGCTGCCAGGAGGCTGCAAAGCAGCTTCCTCTGTGACTTTTTCCTTCCCACGTATTTGTATTGCACTCCAAGGCTCACCTCCATAGAAATATTTGAGTTCCTCAGTCCTTGATATCAGTGGGAGCTATGCGTCTACACAGGAAACAGATAGCAAACATCTGTTACAGAGCCAGGCCTGAGATTTTGCATCTCCCATTTAGCATGTATTGATGATAACAGGATTGAAAAGGGACTTTCAGACACTACTGCATAGCAAGTGTTTTGGTGGCCTGAAATTACTGAGAATTTGCTCTGCTCTTGAGGCTGAGAAATGCTACAGAGAAGCGTCTTGCTATATTGAGTGAACTGGAATGGTCCCAGTCCTCACTGATGAAGTCTGGCTGTTGGCTGGCTGGACTGCAGTGGGAAGGCTGACTTTCCAAGCCTTGCAGTTACATGCTGAGCTTCCACAATGCTGGGGTTCTAAATCTTTCTCCTTCACACACAATTTATTTCTCTTTTTCTTGTTGTCCATCTGGGTTTTTTTCTTATTATTTGCTATCTGTTCAATCTTCTTTCCTTTGTTCCTTTCTTATTTTGAAAGAAGAAAGCAATGGACCTTTTCTCTCACTGGCTTATGAATTTCTTCTCATATCATCCAGTTAAATATCCCATTAAACATGACACTCTCAGGAATGGATTATTGCCAGTAACCTCTCCATGTTAGACCTCTGGTTCGTGTTTGAAATTAGTTCCAGAACAACAGAGAGAAGCTTTTGTCCTTGAACTGTGATGTCATCTGTGCTGAAGGAGTTTTTATTTGCTCAGTCCTTTTAACCTTTGCTAGCTCATGGCCTGTTCCCCAGTCTTCCATGGCTGATTCAACCACTCATGCTTAAACAATGCTAGAAAGTTGCTGGAGTAATGTCCCCCTAGGCAGTACCTCTAACACTGGTAAAAAGGCAAGGGACTAAGCTGTGTCTTCTGCTGATCATTCTATACTTGCTGTTGCTCATGAGCCTCACTTCTGTAACAGACTTTGCCTTGAGCTCTTGGATTCCCTTGTAAATACAATGACCTCCTTGTCTTTTTGACCTCTTGTTGGGGAACTGCAGAAAGGAACAGAAAAGCAAGCCTTTTGCCTCAGTCTGTGTGTATCATTTACATCCCCTGAGGGCTTCAACTCGGAGCGCAAACCTCAGGAACACTCCAAATAGTGGATATTTGCAGAGGCATATTGAGAAGCATAAATAGGAGTAGTTAAAGCCTGGTGCTTTGTTGCCTTCTCTGTCATAGATTAAAAACTTACCGGTTTTGTGATTTCCAGGATAGGATGAGGTTGCAATTCATAGATATCCACTTCTGTTTAAGTTATTTGCAGGAATTTACTGCTCTCAAGAAGTTGCTTATTTGAGTGTGCTCCATGGTTCAGTCTTGTGAGTAACGGCTGTAACCAGAACCTGATCATTACTCTTTTTCTGAAAAGAGATGTCACTGGTTGTTAAGACTGATGAAGTTTACACAGGGCCACTGGAGTAAAATCCCAACAGCTTTTTGGCTGAGAGAAGTGAAACAGTTGAACAAAGGATCTGTAGACAAAAAAGAAATGCTATTGTTTTAATTTCACCTCTAGATATGGCAACAGCTGCCCATCTAGAGTGGCGTAAGGTATATGGTGTAAGCTCACAGCATCACCTGAAGTCCCATTTTAGGGTTCAGGTTTATCCATGTTTAGGAGAAAATATCCCATAGTTGGAGATGTAAACAATATGGCTTCTCTGGCCAGCACTGAGGGCTGAACATGAACATCTGTGTCAGACAGCCAGCCCTGGGGTTAACTTGACTGTTTATCTATATATTATGAAAACTGGTCTAAATGCTAATTGAGATCAATGTTCCATTCTACTAATCCTATTATAATAGGTACTGTACAAAAACAGCAATAAAGGCTCTGTCTTTAAGAACTTACAATCCAAAAAGTACAAGGAAGGTAATGGGTGGTAAGGGAAAAAAAAAGTAAAATGGTTTGGAAGCCGTCAGTGGAAAGAGCTGCAGAGTTAAGTGCTGTCATACAAGTTTATTTCAATGGGATGGAATCTCTGCTGTGTCTGATTATGTATGATCTATCCAGATGAGGCAGGTTCTTCCCACCCAGCTTCTGTAGTCCAGACTTGGTCAGTATCTCTTCCTGCTTTCAGCAGGTACTGAGGGAATGCAACCGATGCTAAATGTGCAAATAAAGGGAGGAAAAGAGGAATTATCATCTGCTGTGGAATGCTGTCTGGCTTGCTGACTCCTGTGCATGCATACACACACACTCACACATTCATTTGCGTACACAAAGAGACCCAGAAGGAGGTGAGAAGGGAGAGTTTTTCAGCCTCACACCAAGCCTCACAAAGGGAGTGAGTGAATTCTCTCATGTCTCCAGATCAAATCTGCAAGTTAGCCAGGAGTCCATGTTATCTCCTGATCATCAGTTTAGGGGCAGAAAAATAAAATAAATAACAGAGATAAATACTTGCAAACAACAGTAGTAATTAAATAAAGTATTCAAGCACTTCCACCCCTCCCCCAGGGCCAGATTTGTCTGAGGAAAAGATAAATCCTCAACTACAGGGTCCATGCTTGCTTTAGCTCTGGAATATTTAAACCAGATCTCAAAAGCCTACTGACAGTTTTAACCAAAATCTACTTTTTTTGGTTCCTTTTTCTGCATAAATGATCTGGCTTGTTAGAACACCAAAAACCTCATTATAATACAAAAGATGTAAAATATGCAATGCTACTTAAACTATTGCAACCATTCACATACTGTGTTAGACAACTCATTCTCAGGTTCAAGGTTACAGAGAGCGTCATAAGGTGTTCACCTCCTCCCCCCTTTCCAGCACTAAACAGGGTTGGATTCTTGCCAGCACAAATGAATCTGCAGTCAGCTCCTTCAAGAATGAAAAATAACTTTTTTTTTTTTCTCTGCAGGAATAAAAAAACCCCAAACCTGAAGAAAAGCAGACAGCTGCTAACTAGTTGTCTAGCTGTCTATTTGTGGACATTTCCTTTCATCTTGTCATACCTTTTGTGCTGTTTGAAATGTTTGGAGCTTAGACTTGAAGAACACTCAGTGGATTCCAGACTTGTATTAAAAGAAAGAAGAAGAAAAGCAGAAAAGTTCTGACAACAGATCTGTGTGTTTGTGTGTTGGGGCCACATCATTCCAAGCATCAGCTAGAGCATTGATTTTATTTTCATCTCAGTGAAGGAAATTTTTCACACGAGAAAATACACAGTAATAATGCAATTTGTAAGAAAAGCACACACATCTAGAATGCAAGTAACGGAGATATGTTGTGTGACCTGTGCAGAGTAAGCAGAGGCCATTTGGTCAATCACCTCTGCTTCTTTTGCTATTCTGTTCACAGAATGGATAAAGTTAATCCCTTTCTAGATGGTTTTCCTTTGCTTTGCCATCTAAGCTGCTGGAAAGAAGCAAGGCAAAAATATAATTAATGTCAACAGTCTTCAGTGAGATTCAGATAAGACTGTGGTGTGCAAAATATGCTAACTTTACCTCTCCTGATTTTGTTGCCTACTGCTATGCAGACAGTGAGCACAGGAAGCAACCGGCTCTCTCCAGACGCATCTCTGGAGCTTCTCATTTCTACAAGCTTACCTCTTCCTCCACCATAAAGGAAGAAGCAAAGCCAGCCAATAAGTGAGCAACAGCCTGGAAGAAACTACTGAAATGGTTCTCCTTTGCCAAGGAACACTCCTTATCCTGTTTCAACTGTCCTTCCAGGCACTCTGAAGGCAAAGAGCTATTTTCTGATTTCCTCTTTCCTCGGGAGAAGCAAGGCCTTTTGTCAGTGACCCAGAAGGGTAGTTTACTTGAAAGGATCAGAGGATCCCTGAACTATTTCCACCTGTGTCTGTGCACTTATTGTTACATAGGTAACAGCACCTCTGTCCCTCTGACCCTGTTGTTGTGAGGACAACAAACTGATTTACACTGTTCTCCAGCACCTGAGAAGCCAGCTTGGTATCATTCTCAGTCCCGTGACAGACACACCTAGCCAGCAAAGCAAAGGTATGAGGCCTTCATTCAAAATAGGTTCTGCCACAATGACTTCTTTCTCTTTACATAGAAGAATGTTCTGAAAAGTAACTAATTTCTTGATGTGATCTCATGAGTTCTCTAGTGCTCTTCTGCTTTGCCTCTTTCACCAGTGCACCTGCAGTATCCCATGGAGAGATGGGCAGAGATCCTCTTGTGTGCACTGAGACACCATCACCTGTACTGGAGAATGTCCATGTTAGCAGCCTGTGCTTTAGAGTCTAAAGTGGTATCAGGGGAGTCACAGCTTCAAAACTTGGGTGAGAGAGAAGAGCTTTAAACAAGGGGATGGCTTTTCCTACTGACAGCAGATGTCTTTTTGGAAACTCCTTGATTAGACCCTGAATGATCAAGAGGTTGAAGAGAGGACATTTACATATAAATAGGGACTCTACTTTTGGGATCAATTAGACTATTCAGGGTTCACACTATACCCCGTTTTTTCCCAGCCTTTATAGAGCTCTTGCCAGGATTAAGCCCCCATCAAGTAGATTATCTTTACATAGAGGCTGGATCTAGTGTTACAGGCTCTTTATTATCTCTTCTTTGAGACTGTGCAGGCTATCCCCTTGAAGTTCTTAACCCTTAAAGCACTTTATCTAGTATTTATTGTTTCTTCTCCGCAGGCATCTGAGATGGCAGCACTGGTATATAGACCCCACCTGTCCTCCATAAGAGCACCAACTCTCCCCCTCCTTCTTCTGTACACATGGGGCCCAACTGAATCACATCAGCATCAGGCCCTCTATTTCCTAATCCTTTTCATCTCCAAGAGTGTGCACCACCATTCTTGCTTGACTCGGGTGGGCTGAAAAGTTCCTGTCAAATGCAAACATATTCCAGCTGCTGGGAGTTTGATGCATTCATTTTGAGGGATGCAAGAGAGGCTATCAGTGGACTGGGTGATGAAAGGGTCATGTCTGGCTGCCTGAGTAAAGGGGAGATAAGAGGAACACGGGGTAGAGGGTTACAAAGTAGTGAGTGGTTTAAAAAAGACTCCTGCAGCAATACTGTGTCTGTTGAGCATAACAGCATGTTTGAAAAGAAATCTTGGAGGTTCCTGGATGTAATCGTGCACTTCCCCCTGGAATAACAAGTTCTGGAACAAGCAAGAACTTACATGGACCCATGTGGGTGTTTTTTCTGTGTCTGAGCTCTGGAAGCAGTGAGCAGATACTGTGCTGCAGAAGATTCCTTGCTAATGTGCACCACCAAGGCATGTTTTGTTTCTGATTCCAGCCATGCCATTCCTCTGGTGCTGATTTCTCTCTTGACCATTGCTGCAGGACATCTATTAGGACCCATATACAAGAAGAGATTTATTGAATGGTAATATCCAGAATGTGGTGTCCTTTTTTTCTCACAGTTCCCATAATTGTGCAAAGAGACACATTTCTCCTTGCCAAACTCCTGTCCACCAACATAGAATAGTTTGGGTTGGAAGGGACCTTAAAGATCATCTAGTTCAACCCCTCTGCCATAGGCAGGGACATCTCTCACTATATCATGTTGCTCAGTGCCTCATCCAGCCTGGCCTTAAACAACTTCATGATAAAGTCTTTTGTGTTGCTCTTCATATAAATCTTTTTTTTTTTTTTAAATAGCTTCTGGCTACAGAGATTGGAGTTTTCACAATATCAATATGGTGTTAGGTAACTCATTCCAGTCAACCCATGCCAGTCCCTTGCTATGATTTTTCTCCCTAACTGGGCATGACAGAATTTAAATGAATGGAGCCACATTGATTTTCATGGCTCATCCTCATTTAGAAGGATAAGATGGTCTTACTTTTTACCTATCAGCACTTGCCTGTCTGCTGTAAGACAAATGAAGCATATACCTTCTTTCCCCATGTGCCAGATAGGTTTATTCTGCAGTCATGCTAGCCCCAATCTGAACAGAAAGTCACAACCTTTCCTTCACTGACAATGGCCACTTCCATGAAAAACGCAGAACTGAACAGAATGGGACTAAATGTGCTGCAAATATGAAGAGGAGAATGATCTTTGGCTGTGTATCAAAGAGCATTAAGGCATTCTGGAGCAGATTCCTCTTGCTCTCTGTGTTTAGTTCAGAGGGGATTTTCTGCCCACAGAATCAAGCTCTTTACAGTGTGAATTCCTCCCTGCAGGAGCTGAGAAGTCTCAGGTTCTGTGCAGGCCATGAAAAGCTGTAAACAGGTCTGGGGTGTGTACAAGTTTCTGTGGAGATGACAGCAGACCTCACTGCTGTTCCAAATGTGCAATGTTGATGGACCTGAGAGGCATCATTACAACTAAATTCCAACAAGGGAGACTTGATCTCCTTCTCCAGGTATTCACATTGCCTGTTCTTAATCAACTCATGCTTTTCTAAACATTTTTCCACTTGATCTCTTAAAATAGTTTCCCAGGCTGTCTCTGTTGCTGACATTAACATGCTCCAGTCTGTGTTCCTTTTTTTTTTTTACTATGTCTCTTTGTCTTAATTTCTTTTTTTTTACAAAGAATACATAATTGCCTCATACAATTCAGTTTTGGGTTCACAAGCACTTTCTCCTGAAATCAGACCTTACATGGAAACATCCAAAGATGTTTCTTTGATTTTCAATTTCTATTCCTTTTTTTTTTTTGACATTCTAAAAGTATTATATCTCCTACATGTGTAGCACTGGTTCAGTTCAGGTAAGAGTTCAGTGTTCCTTCAGCAGGCCTTCTGATACCTTGCCCCATTTTTCCAATATTATCCATTTTGCAAAATGCAGCATGACTTCCTCACTATGAGCTAGCTAAACTATACTTGTTCTCAAAAAGATCAGCATTTACGAATAATTATTTGATCAATTTTGTGTCATTCTATTGTAAAATGCTCATTCTGTAGTAAAGATCAAAGTATTTAATGCAGTTGTTCCTTTCCTCATTTGTTGTCCATATTTAATTTCCCGCTAAGAGCTGTAATTGTTGTTTTTCGTGTTACAAGTTGCGGCATATTTATTGCTTTCAAGTCTTGCAGTATTTGCCCCGTATCATTGAGTGATTATTACATCTAACTCTTCCTTTTCTGGATCTGTTTACACCTCCAAATAAGCCTAGTTTATCATTATATTATCATTATATTGTCCCCTTTTTCTTTTACAAAGCATAGATGGCTTTTATCTTATGTTTTAAACTAGTAGATATGAGTGCTCATCAAAGATAAGGTACATAACAAACTTGTGCTTAGTTGTGCAATTGAGTATAAGCCTTTAAACAGAATGTGTGTCAATTCCATGATCTCTGCAATTTCCTTTAATAGGGCTGTTGTAACTTGTCTCCTGCTACACTGAATTACACATTAGGTATATTCTTAGTAATAAGACCACTGTTCATGAATATACACTAGAAGTTCTGTAGCACAGGTGGGAAATGAGAGCCCTGGTGTGTTGTAGGGAGGATTAAATTGATACACTTTTCCTGGACAAGCTGATTTAACTTCAGTGGAAAGCATTAACTAATCCTGAATATACATTTTGCTTATAATGCAACAGTTGGCATCAACCCCAGCTACTCTCCTGATGGCATGTCTGGCTGAAATAGTTATTGGGATAAAGTAGCTTCTGCATTTGAGCAAATCTCTTTTCTTGCCTCCTGATTCCTCCTCTGTTGCCCTATCATGTTCCTTGGTGCTTTTTGCATTCTGACACTCCATTCAGGTTGAGCTGGCATTGGGAACATGTGCACATACGTACACATATGTGATCCTTCCATGCACATCTCCAAATGGAGGCCTCTCTTTAATCACCCCTGGCTTACATATCTGTGGTGCAATGCCCTTCATGGGGACTGGCATTTGTGGAAGTGGCAACACTGACTGTGTCCCTCCATGCCAGGCTTGTGAAGAGTAGTGGTATCCCTTAGAGTGTGAGCAGCCTCAGGTACATGGCACCATGTCTTTCTGCAGCACTATCACTTCATCCTTGCAAATTGATGCCCACTAGATCCTGCTTTTAGAGATGGATTGAAAATGTAATGTTGCTGCTGTTTTCACCTGTATGACTTTTCCTTTTGAGTATGCAAGTAAATACATCAGACGATGGTATTAGAGATAATGTTAATCATACACAAGAGGCTTGAATTATATTTGTGGAAATGAATGCATGGGGTTTTGCTGGCTTCTACAGGGGGTTAGATCAGGCTGGAGGGCATGTATTACACCGACACTGGAAAGCATTTTCAAAGTGTTCCTAAAGCCCTGAAATATTATCATCTTGTGAAAAGTATTACTCTCTTCCACATTTTGCCTCATAATGTTGTTTTTTTTTTTTGGGGGGGACAGTTTGTAGAAAAAATAGCAGAATGCACTCACACTGGGTATTTCCTGATACACACACATATCAGATATGTATTTATGTATTTGTGAATGTGACTGTATTTTGCTGACAGAGCCTGCTCACCCTATGCCTCATGTTAGTCATATTCTGTCATGTGTCTGAGCTGAGACTGCTCACTCAGTGAAAGAGACTTAGATAGCATCACCTGGGAATACCAGATTACTCTTCCCCAACCCATTTTCACATAGCAGTATTTATGGCATGACAAAAAGATAGTGGATGTATGGGTAGCGTGAGCAGAGAGGTGATCCAGCATAAAATTAAAAGAAAGCTATTCTTCATCAAAAGGCTGGTTTAGGACCTCTTTGGCTTGCTCCTCACCTCAGGACAAAGATCTTATGACCTTTGTCAAAGCTAATGTTAATCTAACACTGAAGAGCAGATTAAGCCATTTTTATTTCTTCTTTCCTGCCAGGAGGAGGCAGGATGACCCTTGGGTGATGACTGGTTCCACTTTGGCTCTCCTCTAAAGATCATCAGTACCAATGGCAGGTAACAAAGGCAACTGCGGGACAAGGTACATTTAAATCCTGCACATTTAAATCCTGAAAATGTTAGTATTAGAACCTGAAGAAAAGCTCATATAGTAAGTACAAGTCAGGGGTGGGCATATTTGAAATATTTCAGGACACATGGTCTATCCCCCCCAACTCCAGCACAACTGTTTGAAATCTGTTTTTCATCTGTTTCTTTGCGATGAAATGTCAAAGGTATCTGTTAAGAGCATGTTTGGAGAGAGGAGATTCCACCCTAATATTTACTGGTTTAGTGGCAGATCCAAGCCCACTGGAAACAAGGGGAAGGCTCCTGGTGAATTTAGTGACTTTCCAGTTCCAGGTCTAAAACTCTGATGCTATGAATAATGTCTGTGATTATGTGTGTACCTCTCTTCTCTGACTGTAATCTCTGCCTCTTGCTGTTGAGTCAGGACAAGCAATACAGTAATTCAAAGGACTTACCTAACAAGATAGTAGCTTAGCTATAAAGCTATATGTTTTGCTGCCTGCAGTGCTCAAATCAGCCTCAAGTGACCATGTAGAGTAAATGTACTGGGCAGTCCTACCAGAGTTTTTTTTTTTTTTTTTTGTTCAGCATTTTTAAAGAACTTCAAACAATTTCTGCTCTTCTCTGTAACCCTATGCTTTTGCTGCAATGTGGAAAGAGTAGAACTAGTAGCCTATCTACCTTCTGCTTGCAAGTTATTTGCTAATATCTCTCACCTTAGTTTGTAGTAATGGAAAACAGACATCAAGTCAACTCTGTTGGAGCTTGTGGGAGCTTTAACTTGTTGTTCTTGGGTGTAAATGGCTGAAGCAAACTCCAAGCAAAGGAGAGTCAGACCTGATTGAAATTACGACTAAATTCACCATTTGATGTTCTTCTTAAAAAAAAAAAAGAAAAGGCAAACAAAACCAAAGCACAACAGTTTACACCATTTGCATCTAGTTTTGAATGCTTGCATTGTACTGTGTTTAATTTGGAAACTATTTTCTGTGGTCATGAATTTCTCCCTGGAGTGTCTTCCCAGGTAATCAAATGTTAGTGCCTTTCTGCACTTCAGAGATGCTAGTCTTCCTTTTATTAAGTGCTTTGCATTACTAACATGATGCTCATCCTCATTGATTGGTTGCTTGCCTCCTACTGAGAGACCAGTGACTGAGAACTGGGAAGTGTTTGATTAAAACAGCAACAGGGAGATGGTGTAATTTTTCCTTACCTTGAGCTAGATGTGTTCTTGTCTTTCCTGCTTGGAACAGTGTGAAGATAGGAAGGCTTATAAAGTCATTGCAATCTAAGGAGCAATTACTGTATGCTGTTTAAATTTCTGCAGTAAAGTCTCATGGGTCTGAACCCATCATCCAGTGAAACCAGTTGAAATCTTTACATGGCCTTTCAAGAGAGTTTGATCAGTTTCACCACAGTGACAGTGTTTCAGAGACGAACAGTTAACATTTCCCAGTATACCCAAGAAGAATATGATTGCAAGTGTCCATATTAATGCAAATATATTTAAGGTTTCATGAATTGCACTTTTTTTCTAAGGACCCTAAATGAATCAAAAGCACTAATGGCAGGAGCACAGAGAAATGCCACTGGGGCCTCAAACTGAATCCCTCCATCATGAAGTTATTCCCCCATGGGAACAGAACTAGTACCAAGCATGCTGGAGGATAAATTAATTTCCTGTGATCCCTCTTTGAAGGAGGTCAAATTATTTCAGGGGGGATAGAAACTAATTTTTAAAAGCATTTAACTGTGATATTTGAATACCTGTAAACTTAACATTGTCCAGCTCAGCCTCCTTGCTTAAACAGCTGGTGACTATAAAGCCTCCCTTCTCTGTCTGTCCTGCAGCAGTCTCTGTCATGAGGCTATGAAAGAAACATCAAAAAAGGGGATGATGGCAATTTGTTTCTTATCAGAGGAAGTCTACTTCATGAATGACTCACAGGAGTAATTATCTGTCAAATTGTCTCTGTGTGTAGGCACAGTCCGCACTTCCTTTCTTCACCCAGAATTCATTGTGGTCATTACTGGAAGAGGATTTCTTTGTTATTTGGTGGGTTCTCAGTGCTTAGGAAAGGAACTGACTCTTAGAGCATTTTAAAGTCCCAGTTCTCTTCTAGGACAAGTACCTTACACAATCTTGAGGGAAGAGTGTAGCTGTACTAGGTCAGACCACTGGTTATTTTCATGCTAATTTTGTTGGATTCCTACTGCACACGAATAAGTGGAGGGCAAAATCTCCAAAATGCAAACAGGCAGTTCAGTCAAACTGTGACACAAGACAGATAATTTTCTAACTAATCCACGTGAGCTGTCCATATACACAGTGTATTTACCTCAGTATTTTGAGGTCTGCCTATCAGTTTTCTAAAGCTGTTTTGGGAACTGATTGAAAAAATAGAAGGAAATAAAGCATTTCCCCCCTCTCCCAATCCTTGAAAAGTATATTTGACAAAACTTGCCTTTAAGTGCAGACCCTTGAACAAAAATTGCTGTGCTCTGTGTTGATATTTTAGCCAAGACCATTGTTTATAGCCATCAAGTCATTATTGTTGCGGAAACCTGCAAATGATGAACTGTGGCCACCACAAGTGATGTCCAAAGGTATCACAAAAAACATTGCCTTCCTATCTCTGTAACATTTTGGCTTGAAGATTTGTCCCCATCATACGCCAAACACTAGGATAGTAAAGAGTACTCCTGGAGGGCTGATTTATCCCTTGTCATTCACCACTTGTAGCTTTTATTTTCTTTCAAGAGAGGTCATCAAAGTGGGGTGGGGAGGCTATGATGTAACTGTGGAATAGCATCCCAGATTGCAAGGCCAGCGTTGCCTGGCTTACTGCATGACACAAGCAAGAGAGTAAACTCCAGGAACCTGTGCTCCAAACCTGCATGTAATTTCAGCCCATGACAGGGTATTCCAGTAACTAGTGACAGCAATCAAAGATGAACAGAATCGTCTTCTTTCCATTGCTCTGCAGAATGGAATCCAGAAATGTTTCTTTGCCACAGATGATCTTTCTAGGTGAGAAGGTGAAAACATTCCAAGTCATGATGTGAAAGTATTTAACATACCTTTTGCCTTAAGTTTCTGAAGGGAAAGCAGCTGATCGATCAGCTGTAAACTGATCTTAGTGGGTCAGGAGCCCCAGAATCATGGAAATGAATACAAGTAGCCAAACACTTGCCTCTTTGTTTAGAAGACCTGAAGTGCAAGTTGTGCAAAATCTGTTTAACTGTCTTTGTTGTACCAGAGCTGGCTAGAATGGACCTGTGCCAGAAAGTTAGTGGTAGTGATAGAGAACTGCCTACAAGAGAAAACAATAATTTGTGTCTTTAGTATTGCTGAAGATGATTCTTGGGTACTAATCTCATCTTTATAAAGTGTAGGTCTAAGGGGAAAAGGTGCTGTCTACTTGGGTGTTGAAGAAATCACAGAAGTCCTCCCTTTTGTCCTCGCAGGATGAACTTTGCTAGGTGCAAATATGAATTTTATACTTAAAACAAATGTGAATTTGGAGATCTATATAAATTAATCACCTTACCCAGTCTCGAAAGCATGTTAGCACTGGTAGCTGTTTAAAAAGCAGATGACAATAGAACTCAAACCTCATGTTGTCACCTCTTGAGCTCTGTATTGTAGGTTTTACCTCTGCATCAAAGGGACAAACACTGCTTAGGACAGAAAGCTAAAAGAGAAAACCTGTATTCAAGAGAAGCTCTGGGGAGGTCATTAGCAAGGCAGGATTAACTACCTGAGTTGGAGTCAGAGCAGGACACCGGCATTGTTTTTAGTAAACATGTGAAAAATGCAATGGGATCAGAAGACACATGTATCTATCTCTCCTCGCTACTCTGTACATTTACCATTTCAGTGTAAACAATGTACCTGCCTGAGAAAAAGAAGGGGAGCCAAGAAGAAGGTAAAGAAATCTAGTGTTTCCCTTTGTTATCTGTATTTCATAAAATGAGCTTTTACACCACAGCAATATGTTTAAAGTACATGCTAACATGGCATGCCCTTTGCACGTCCTCAGCACAGCTGAGTGCACAAGTGCAAGCTTGCATTTTGCAGACGTAGTTTGGCATTTTCAGCTCTCCTTTGTTTCAAATCCTGTCCCATAGTGATTCAGACAGCATTTTTAGAAGTCTCCTCAGTATGTTGTTTATGATGGTATTCCAGGAAAACAGCACTATTCTGACTTCACAGGAGGAAAATGCCATAGGTATTAGTTAGGACACAAAAAGTAATAGGTAAGTCATATCTTCTGATGATGTTTCTCCAGCTGCTGAGTAACAGCATTTAGAACCTGAGTAGAAGTGGCCTCATTGTGTTAAAGCCAGTAAGGTAGTGCTGTTTCACATCAGTTGAGGATCTGACCACCTGCCTCCAATACTCAGGCAGTACCCTTAAAAATAACCCAAACAAACAGTAGAGAGTCTACGTGAAGCCCCATGGGCCTTTTCAGACAGTTCATAAATTTATTTTACTGGCTGCCCAACACAGATCACCTGCTATGTTTGAAAGAACAAAGAAATTAGCTTTTTTTTAGCTGATGCTAAAAATCATGAACAAAGAGTGGGAGAGAACTCTAACATCTGACTGATATCCTTGGCAGGGGCCAACTTTGCTGCATAAATAGAGGAAGAAGCTATTCTTGACAGCTTCCAGTTTTTGATGAATTTGCCAATTCTCCCTGACCAAAGAAATAAACTCAGAGTATTTCTGATATTCAGATGATATTTCTGTGTGAAATTCTTGTTTTGGACGTTATTTTGTCATGTTTCGTCATTCCTCAGGTGTCGATTGCAAACAAGACCTTCCCTTCGTTCCATACTCCTTCTCCCTGTTCATAGGCAGGTTTCCATTCCATGACTAATGAACATGATGAAAAATACAACTTGAAATTTGTGTAAGAGTATTACCCAGATAGAAGTAATGCCATTATGTTTAGATTGTTCTCCCTCGGTAGAGTGAAGTTAAGCAAACAACAAAATATGCCAGCTCAGAGGTCTAATTGCAGCAGCAGAATTGATCAAAATTCTGATGAATTGGGAGATGAGACACATTCTGCATCAGCAGGGGCAAGACCTGTTCAGGTCTCATTTCAGGCCAGGTTTAAGAGAGAATCTCATAAGATCCCTCTTGACTTTTGCTTTGTCAGGGAAAATGCAGGAACATACCAATATATACTGGCATGTCCAACAAACTAAAAAAGGAGCTTCTGGCTATTACCATCCCATCTGAATTTTTTCACTGCAGGCAGTGAAGGGAGACCTTGACTTCTTCATTGTGCAGATGCATGCCTTTTGGAAACACATTTTTTTGGAGGGAACACTTCTGTAACAGGAAAACATCATCCAAACTCACATGAGAGAAACTTTGTTTTGGTCTTGGGTAAACATGCACAAGACTGACACTTCCTTCTCTCTGCCACCCTGTTCTACATTGCTGAAGAATGTAGATGCACTGGGATGCACTGGAGATGACCATTTGTTGGTAGTGCTTGATCAAGGCCAGGAGAGTACAGCTTCACCTCTGGAACCAAATCAAAACTTGTCAGCACACTGACACTGGTGGAGCTGGCTCTGCCAATAGTGTAGGGCACATCTGCTGGTGGTGTGTATTTTTAGGTTTCTTGTGATCTCTATCTTCACAGAGTCCATTAGGAGTTACAGAGAAGAAGGTGATATGGAGGTACTTGTAAATGAAGTCCAGAGGTGGCTTGTAGTGACCTACAGTCCTACTGCTTGAGAAAACTTTGAGTCTGCTGTCATCAAAGAAAAGAGAGAGAATGATTTTATATATCTGACGGGCTGTGAATTGCTTGTGCTTTTATTTTAGAGGCATTAATGGAAGCCTCTTTTTGCAGCTAACACTAGAAAGCAGGTTGTCTGGCTTTATCACAGAACATATTTTTGTCGAAATGTGCTTTTTTTGTGTGTTGCAATAAGCATGATCTCTCTGCTTCTGGAGTACATGAATCATTATATTTATCACTAATCTGTGCTGAAGTTGAACATAATTTCTTTATTTTCTGCTTTCCCAGTCCTGCTGGAGCTGTGCTTGGCTTGAACTGCAGCTCGGCTTCCAATACTCACTCCTCATAAATGGAAAGAAGCCTTAGATATGGGTCCAGATATGAATATGCTCCTCTGCTCTTGCCCATTCCATTTTCCCTCATGAAAAAGCATCTTCAGAGCTTACTGTTGGTTTATGTCTGTGATTTTTGGCTGCAATTAACATTTCTGGGTCTTATGTCTTTCTGGAATAGAAGTGACTTGCAGCTAAGAAAAATGAGTCCTTTCTCTACGGCACCATTACATCCTAGGGAGTGCTCCTCCAGGCTTTCTTGTTTGTAAAAGTCAGTCCTAGACTGGATAGATCACTGTGGGAATGAGAGAAGAGTTTAACACCATTAAAGTTGTTTTCTACTTGCCAAGATTCCTTGCAACAGCTCTTGTTACTGTCAGTGGCTCTGGTGGTATCATGTCAGGGACTCGATACACCCACTGAAGTTCTGGCAGTTTTACATCACTGCACTCTCTACTAGCTCTTGATCAGTCTGTATATCATATATCAGCATTTAACCTATTTTCCTACCCACATCTTTCCGTTCTACATTTCTGTCCCTCTGTGTTATTACTGCCTGCTGATGCCAGTGCAGAACTAATAACTGACCTGTGTTAAGTGGTAGGTGACATAATAACATTCATAGGTAAATGAAGAAGGAGATGTCAGGAACCTCCCTAAGTCCAGTCAAATTCATCCTGTGCAAGGGGTAGAACAGACCTACACAGGGGACCAATCTGGCTGTAGAGAAAGCCGTGTGGGGAGCAGTGCTCTCTCTGGAGGCACACACCTGATGGGTACAGGGACACAGCTTGCAAAAGGGAATGTTGCATTGAGGCAAAGAGGGCACATTCAGGACTAGGGGAAATGGATCCAAGTTGAAGGAGGGAAGATTTAGGTTGGATGTTAGGGGGAAGTTCTTTACTAGGAGAATGGTTAGGTCCTGGAACAGGCTGCCGAGGGAGGTTGTGGATGCCCCGTCCTTGGAGGTGTTCAAGGCCAGGTTGGACGGGGCCCTGGGCCACCTGATCTAGTAAATGTGTTTGTTTGTTGGGCCTGGTAGGCAGGGGGGTTGGAACTACATGATCCTTGAGGTCCCTTCCAACCCAGGTCATTCTGTGATTCTGTGATTCAGTTCCTTGGATGGTGGCCTGTCCTGAGAAGGGGTTGCCCAGTGTGGCCATGGGATAGTCACCCAGGGTGAGTGTCTTCTCCTGTTAGCCCTAGCTTTGTGTGGGGTAGACTGCAAACATCCTAAGATCTCATCCCATTCGAATACTGGCTGAAGTAGAGACAGAGCTTATAGGTGCCACCAATGGTTGTTTCTGCAGTTTTACACCTTAGAGAATTTTTCTCCCTTAATTTTCTCTTGAAATTATGTATCTTGTGATAGCTTTCACTCAGAAGTTTTAACTTAGTGATGCCTTCTGAGTATAAGGCAGTTGGAGGGTCATATTTTAAAAGGAATCTGTGCTTGTGTTAAGAGTTGATCCGCTTGCAAGTTTGTGATATATGGTTGCTCAAAATTCCTCCATTTGCTGGTGCCAGGTGCCAGCCCTGAGTTGATCTTGTGCTCAGGTGGCTTCCCCGAGGATCTCCTGAGTACTCACAACAGTGATTGACACAAAACTCACCATGTGATTTGAGTCAAGATGGTTTTGCAGCCTCTGAGAGATGCTTTTCTGCTTGTGAGAAAGGCCACTCCAGTGTCTAAGGTGCTTCCTTTGTATTAATCGACAGGTAAGGAAATTGAAAGGTTTCTTCACACCCTCCTTGCTGTGGATTTCTTTCAACTAAGTCATTTTATTTTTGTTTCTGAGGGACAGAGAGAAGATGCTGTATCTTTTGTTTCAAGGCCTTAGGGTTAGAACTTCATCTCTGGCTGTCTTTAGGTTGCTACATCAAAGGAGGCAGTAAGAAATTAAAACCACCAGGATAACATAATAAAAAAGAACAAGCCATTTAGGGGAAAAAAAAATCAATATTTTGTCTTTTAGGTCCTTAGTAAGAAATACTTGTGTAGAAGAGACAAAGGGGAAAATGTTAACAAAGGGCTTCTCCTGCCCTAATTACAGGTACAGCAAGTATGCCAAGTGTGCATTTGAGAGACAGAGGGAAGGACTGCTCCATAAACAGGAGGAGAGATGGTAAAACAGAAAAACAATAGCTAAGGGTCATTCTGCAGCCACAGCTAGCTTGAAAAAACAGTATGTAAGTGGGTTGTATATTTTGGAATTTCTTCCAGGTTTGGGAAAAATAGGTGGAGAAATGGCTGATGCCAGGATTTCACTGGAATTCTGGCGTATTGCAACAAGATTTACCCTGGACCTGTGTTTAAACAATATTTGACAGCATAAAAGGGTGCTGAAGTCCAGATGAGGTTCTTGCAGGCTTTGGTCCACAGCATGCTGAGTGTGCAGAGGATGAATAGCACACACTTTTAAAGCATCATAGATTTGGATTTAGAGTTGTCATTCTTGGGAACATTTGCTGCATCTATGTGCTCTTTTTTGACATTGTGGAGGATAACTGCTTTATCAGTAAAAATAAATTTAAACTACAGCATTAGAAAAAGTGCCTTTGAGCATAAAAACTGTGTAATTTACACTGTCTAATTTACAGGAAAACGGTGCACAGGTTAAAAGAATATTCAGATAAGTTAGATATATTCAAGTCAGCTGGGCCTGATGAAATTCACCCTGGAGTACTTTAGGAGCTAGCTGAAGTGATCTCTGAACTATTACCAATTATCTCTGAGAGCTCATGGAGAATGGGTGAGGTCCCAGAGGAGAGGAGAAAGGCAAACACAGTACCTATGTTTAAAAAAGGGGAGATAGGAAGACCCAGGGAATTATAGGCCAGTCAACTTGACTCTGATACTGAGAAAAATGCAGGAACAAATTATTGAACAATCAATTTGTAAACACCTAGCAGAAAATAAGGGGATAAGAAACAGCCAGCATGGGTTTGTCAAGAACAAATCGCATCAAAGCAATCTAATTTCCTTCTTTGACAGGGTAACTGGCCCAGTGGATAAGAGGAAAGCAGCAGATGTGATAGATCTTGGCTTTAGCAAGGGTTTTGACACGCACCCACATGATGTTTTCATAAGTAAACTGGAGAATGTGGTTTAGATGAAGTTATTATGATGGGTGCAAACTGTGTGAAAAGTTTGGATTATTGGTAAAGCATTTGTCAATTGTTTGTTATGAAAATGGGGAACATATCAAATTACCTACCACAAAGTTCTGTCTTCCTTCAAAATTATTTTATACTTTCAGCTCTGATGATGAAATATGTAGAAAACTTTAAAAAATTCATATGATTTTGAACTAGGAGGGGCTGCAAACACTGTAGAGAACAGGATTTGAATTTAAAATGAGCTTGATAAATTGAAGAAAGTGTTCAAATCAACAGATTAAATTCAAGAAAGTAAAGTGAAAAGTATTTCTTTCAAGAAAAGAAAAATCAAATGCACAAATAATAAATGGGAAATAATTAGTTAAGGAGGAATTTTCAGAAACAAGGCTTATCATAGAACACAAACAAAAAACCCAGAAAAGTGAAGAAGTATGAAGGGTAAATTCCATGACAGTATGAATTAATATTAATATTATGAATAACTGGGAAGTTACTGTTTAGGTTTGAACCAGGTAGTAGGTCCTGACCTGTGTCCAATGGTGATGGCACTTCTACAGCATAGAGAAAATGATTATTCAGTAAGGAGAAAGAACTAAATATAGACAAACATTTTCTTTAAAGAAAAGCTGAACTAAACAAAAAAGGTGATATTCACTTAGATTATGCAAAAAGCTCTATTAAAATGATATAAAGAAAAGAACACTTAGAGGCTTTCTCTGCCTAAATATGGTGTAAAAAGAAATGGATGGATTAAGCTGTAACAAGAAATACTCATACTGGACAGAATTCAGAAAGATGATCTGGGAATGGTAGAGCACTTGAACCAGGTTTCTAAGGATATTCTGGAATTCTTGTTTCCAAACCTGAAAATGGGTCAGACAGACATCTGTCAGTGATGTGGAACAGATGTCCTCTTGAGAGCACTTCTACTTTTACATTTCTACAGTAATTCATACACCTCAGTCTAGAGAAAAGCTCACATGAACAAAATAAACAAGAATTGCTTCCTTACACGTACAGATGTACATTTCCCCAAAATTCCCACCTTTCCTCCGAAAAATCCCTTTTAAAATTTTGTACAGTTATCACACAAATGGTATTTCTCCTACTTTCCCTTTCACATTTCTTTTCCTTGAAACAAGGAAAAGTCATGAGTCATTCCATATTTAATTGAAAGATTACAGGGATAGACAGGTCTGCCTTCTATCCAAGCATGAAACCAAACATGTTGGGGTTTTTGTGGGATGACCTTAGAACTGTGCTAAAGCGAGCCCCCGGAGTTCTAAAAAAGCCTTTTTGAAACTATCTGTGGCAATATTCTGTAAGAAGTGCTTTGTTTCTCTGTTTCTGAGGACATGCAGTCTGAGAATGAAGATTTACAAATATGCCTGCTTCCTTTTAATTATAAACATATAACAAGCTGGATAGTATATTTATGAGGTTTTATTATCATGATTTTGAACTGGCGAGTTATTTACAGGACCATCCTGAACGGAATGTAGCAAACTCTGCAGTATGTTCTTGTTACATTTTATGCCACAGCCATGTGTATCTCAAAGCACTGGAAGCTTCTTTTAGGGCTGCAAGGCTAGAAATCTTAGTCATCAAGTGTTGATTTGTGTGAAGTCTATGTTTACAAAAACGTTCTTTTAAATTACTGATCTGAACTGTGTGGCTGAGATTTAACTGCAGGATCTGCACACTGCATTGTCACTTCAATGTGACACTCAAAGAGCAGAGAATCTTCTTCTCCTCTGGGTGCTTACCTTTGTGAAAAATAGGTAAAACATAATTTGGGAAACCATTTCTGAAAGGTCAGGATACCGTGGCTGCAAGTCAAACTGGAAATTTTGCTTTTGTTTCCCCGCGGAACTCTTTGTGATACACATATCAAGGATGTTGAATTTTGTATAGTTGGTGTGGGGTGAATGTATTTGTTTCCAGCTTTTTATCTTTGACTTGCTTCCAAATATGGGGACCTAGGAAATCTACTTACTTGGAGAAAGACCACTTCACAAGTCAACTACCTGATAGTTAACAGATTTTGAATACAGCCAGCTCCAAATTCCTTGGGGTCTGGTTAATGGATGTTGATAGACCGATTTGATAGTCCAAATGATGTGTTTCCATGCACCCGTAAGATACTCAAGTTAGCTTGAATCAGGTTCGTGTACAGTGCTAAGGCTGCATTCATATGATACTCAGCTTCATGGATGTCTTTATATCAAGACTAATAGTGCTATCAACTTTCCTTTTATCTATTTTTCTGTGGCCTGTTCTTATTCACATATGTTTTTAGCATATATGCTTTAGCTTCACCTGAATTTTAACAGTCTCCTATTACCCTTTGCAACTGAGAGTTTGTCAAAACGGAGCCCCCAAGGCTCTATTAAAGTGTCAGCAAGATTTTATGCACCAGTTAAGCCTCACTTAAAGACTATTTTGAGACTTTACGGATACTATGTAGAAAAATGGATTTGCAGTTAGTGACCTCTCCATGTAGTATACTTGGCCCAGTAGGAAGATATACCACCACTCACATTTATAGTGAGGTGTACAGTACATAACTTTTAAGAGGGAATTTTGGAGGTAGAAGGTTTTGGGAGGTCACTGGTAAGACTGTCATTAACTTGCCAGTGAGGAGGTAGGACTGTATGTAGAGATGCTTTTATCTTTGCTTTTTGTAATATAATAGGTTTTAAACTTTCATTAGCTACCACAAATGAAAAATTTGTGGTAGAATGGAACCAGGTCTGTTCTCTTATAATTTGCAAAAGATATTATTAAAGATAAAACCAAGATAAAATAAAACTTCCTGGATCTAAATATAGGCTAGGCTAAATTGGCAGTTTTCATTAAGCAAGCCTCCTTAGTAATAGAGATAATGCTGAGTGAACTTTGCAGGAGAGAAAAAAACCCTAACTAAATAAAAAATCTTGTCTGAAATGCTTCCAAAAAATAATGCACTTCCCCCTTCCACCCTCCCCCAAGACAAGGTTGTCCTTGCTTTCCATCTCAACCAGCTAGAGATAACTCCTTGGAAGACAGTTGCCCTCTCTGAAACACGTCTGCAGATGTTCCAAGCTATAAAAATCAAACATAAATGTTGTGCCATGACTGTAAGGAAAAAACGCCCTAAACCCAAATCATACAAAACTAGCTCAATTGCCAGCCACATTTCTATGTTTTAGAGTGTGAAAGATGGATTAACAGGTAGAAAGGAGTAAGTTCTAGGAAATGCCTCTTCAGATACTCCTCACAGAACAGATCCAGCATAGAGTTCTCTCGTTACAGATACTGTACTGAAAAGACCTTAAATTGTACGGGTGATGTTGACTAAGGTCAAAGATCTCTTGTTAACTCCAGCACTGGCAAGAAGATGTTAAGCCCATTTCTGAAAACTGTTAAATGCTCTCATGGAGGCTAAGTTTTCACTTGAGTTTCCCATCTATCTCTGCTCACCCCACCCTCAGTCTGAGTTCTGTGTTATGCCAAAGGAGAGCACATAGGGGAGTTTGTATGAGCACTGCCATCCTTAAACTGGGACACAGTGTGATTCTGCTTATTTCTAGTGCCTTTCTCATCTCCTTCCCAAAGACCTGAAGGGACAGATCTGTCTCGTACAGTTTTCTGGTATTTCTGCAGTGAAGCAAATTACCACAGCCCACACTAGAGGAGACACTCATGTAGATGTTGCAAGGCTGCGTACAAAAAAAGGGCAACACCATTGTGCACACAGCAGCCCACACAGCTTGCCAGTGTGGCTTAACTCAGGTACATCTACTGAGGTATTAGTTACAGCAGACTTTCTTTGCTGAGAGGTACAGCCCACCTGAGATATATATATACATATATAAATATATATATATATGTACACTTTAATTTGGTGATATATTTTAATGAGAACTTCATCACGACCAGCTGGTGTTGATTGAAATAAATTACATTAATAATGTGGCTCAATTTTCAATATAAGACTAAATAATGAGAGCTGTAAAGCTGCAACATAATGTGGAATCAACAGTTTAGTGGGCTGGCACTCCCACCTTAGACAAGTCTGTGAATCACCCTCCTTCTGTAAAATGAGGATTAACCCTCCCCCCTCCACATCCCACTGGAGTATTGCAAGGGTGTAGTCCTCTGGCACTGAGGAGAAGCACTGAGATATCTGACGGTGAGGTCTGTATTAACACTTCAAGTAGTACATCTATTTTGGGGCCAGCAGGCTGACAGCTCCTTCATACTGTCTCCCTGTTTTGGTATGTGCACTGAGGTGCACACGAGTGATTGTGGAAGTGACAGCACTTCTCTCTTGCTGCTGCTGGCCTGCAGCAATGGAGGAGGACAAGCAGGCTATGGTTTCATCATGCTGCAGTGCACAGGGTCCGAGAGGTCCAGTGGGGTACTTAGACAGAAACTTGCATCTCACCACCAGTTTGGCACCAGCCAAACTCCATGATGAAAAGGCTCCATTTCTGGTAGTGTAAATCAAAAGGTTCTTCCAGCAGAACAGTAAGCAAACAAGCTTAATGTCACTGCACGATACCTCTTTGACACTTACCCAATGTCAATGCAAAAACTCACCAGGATGGAAATATTTCTCCACTTTTCTTATTTGACATCTTAATTGCTTGTATTTAGGTTGTGCTAGACCTTCTTCCTTGCTTTACAATGAGTTCTGGCTTTCAGCTCTAAGAAAGAAAGTCAGCTTGGCCTCATTGGTGCTCTTTTTTTCTCCCATATCCTTAATATCCTTAATGAAGTAAACTATCCTTGTCAGACTCCCTTCCTGCCTAATTACCATAGGAATACCTAATTAATGGCATATGTGTGTCTGAGTGTGCATAGACACATGGATGTCCATGCAGGTAAGTGCCTCTTTCTAGATGTAGACTGACTCTACACACATTGTATTGGCCAGGACTCAGCTCTTTCTCAGTGTCATATCAGTCTTGTCTGTCTTGACACTTAACTTTCTGAATGTTTTCTTCACTTTCCAGATCATGATTAATTAAAGGATTTCTCAATTTCCTCACAATGACTTTTTTTTTGAGACTAATCTTCAATTAATAAGAAATGTGAGCATGTAAATATAAAATGTCTGTTGTGTATTTTTCTTGCAATAAATCTGATCATTATTTATCCTGCTGCTCAGTATATCAACCCTTAAGGTATGCTGAATTTGATCAAATCTCTACATCACTGGAATTTTGAGCATTACTCATTTGTGTGCTAATTATTCTTAATCTGGGTCCTTCTAAAAAGGCAGTCAATTAGACGTTATTGAATTGTCAGCATTCATAGCAGTGAGGGGAATCTGGTAGCTGGTGTAACCATGTCACAGATGGCTAAATACCCTGTAGTCTGAAGGGAAAAATGAATTAAATATAGATTCAAGTTACAGAATGTGGTGTGAAAATGTAGGAGCCAGGCTTTTTGCAGAGGAAACCACTGTTCGCATTTGATTGAAGCTGACTCTAAAGACCTCTTTTATTGCACCCTTTGGGAAGAGCTATGAATAAGTGACCCTGTCTCATCTACTTTCCAAGGTTCACCTTGAAATAGGTCACCATACTCTGCAGATCTTCTGTCTTAAGAACATCTCTAGGCCACCTTGCTGATGTTTGATTTTTCCTCTCCTATTGATTTGAGACCACTCTTTCTGGAATAAATAATTCGATGACAGGCCACCATGTGACATGTCTTGAGTCTTCAACCCCTTTTACCCTTTATGGATGTTACCTAGCAGTGCTAATCATAGTGTCCTCCCATTTGTTCACACTTCTGTGGAAGAGTCAGTCTTTAGGCTTTGGGCCAAGACAAATGAAGACATGCCATAAGCCTATAGAGATAGGCTCATTAATTAGGAATGAGACAGTTATCCTATTTCTGACCATTTCCCAAAACCTTGACATTGATATTGTATAAAATTGTATAAGCAATGATAGGACTGGAGGAATGGAGGAAAGAATGGGTGAATCTGGATGTGGAAGAGAGACTGACAGGAAAGATGATAAAATGGCATGTGTTGAAGGCTTCCCTGACACCTAGATTAGCCTTTCATTAAGATCCAAGCACACATTTACCTGCCATTTTTAAGGAGATGCAGATCAGGAGATGGAGGCCAGTGGATAAAATTGGACAAGTTATAAGTAGGAAAAGATGGAGAGACTGATATCTGTCAGCTCCTATGAGCTATAAACAAGCACATCCAAACCCTGCACATGATCAGCTGTCTGGGACCACTATAGGCACTGACAACTCAGTAGTGTGTGTCTCTTGTCCTTCATGTCTTTCCAAAGGGTCTGAAGAGACAATCTTGGTATGTCTGTCCCAGTGATTGATAGCTGGATGGGGCACCTGGAAGGACAGATCCTAGTAGCTACACTACTGTCTGACTTCTGGGCACACGTGCCGTGCTGTGTGTTTTTTAATTAATCACTTTCCCCTCATAATGTCTTGCATTGAGCTTTTCTATGGTATTTTGGGCTGGATATTTTACAAGTATGAAATGAAGTATGAATTATTTGATAGGCTGCATTTTTAAAAGCAAAACCTTACCTCATGCAGGAATTTTACAGGCCTTTTGAGGACCTGGAGAAAATGGATAGGCACTTTATAAGTCATTCTTCCCCTGAATTTGATGTGAAGAACTGCTGTCACTGTGTCACAAGAAAGTTAGTGCAAGTAATTATATGTTTTCCAAGAAATACTTGGTAAACTGGTCTAAGACAAATTTTGAATGAGGAACATTGCAACCAGAAGACATCTGGCAATCAATACTTAGTTTCAACATAATGCGTGCCTGAAATTGTATTTAGCTATGCATGAGCACAATAGTGGTAAAAATTCTGATGTAAATAAAGAGTTTTAAGGCTGAAGTAGTGACTTTCTCGTGTTATATGACCTTGTTCATTATTGTATATATAATTGCCATTGATTCTTACTGTTATGCAGTAGAAATTCATGTTCCTATTATTTGTAATATTCCACATTTACAGAGTGTTGAGAAGAGTCATAGAGGGAGATGTAGTCATTAGCCCGATCAGAAAAAAATTGGAAAGTCACCAGCCTATAATGTGTATACATTCCAGAGCTCATTAATGGCTGCAATTTAGTTTGTTGTGAGGTAAGGATTCTTTAGGTTGTTTTTGCTGTGTGGGAAGAGAAAGCAAAGATAATTTAAAAAGGTTAGCACCTTCTCTGAAGTATATTCAAAGCTTTGAGAGCTGAGAAATTATATAGAAAAGGAAGAGGGTTTTTTTACACTGTGTTTTTACATTATTTTTCTCCTTCTCATTCAAATAATCTGTCCAGGATTGCAGAGAAAGAGCCAGAAGCCACCTTCAGAAAAGATGGAAGGCTTCCAAATGAGAAAACTAAGCCAGCAGAGAACAGCACAGCACTTTGAATAACTTTCAGTGTTTTTGTTAGCAGGAAAAAGAAACAGCAGTGATATTGGTAGCATATTCAAATGAAACTTCAAGGGTCTCTTCAGCAAAGTGTCAATTCAATTGTTGTCTGATTAGTCTTATGTTAAATCAAGCTGCCACAGAAGTCATTAATTCATTTTAGTATTTAATAATAAAGAAGATTCTTGAACATGCAGTGAAAAAAGAGCTCAGTATAGCAAGAGATTTGGTTATGAAGTCAACAATGGTGAATGCCAGCACGTAGTGTAAAGAAAGAAATCACTTGGAAGATTTAGACTAAGCAGTTTGTGGAGAGCAATGTTTGTGAAGCCAAGGAATGGCGATCCTCAGGCCTTGATGTGAGATGCAAATAACTGAAGAACAGAAAGAGAGACAAGGAGAAACTGTGAGCAGCCATGTGAGCCCAGTGAGAAGAACTCTCACCAGAAAGCCTGGTACACCTGACTCACAGAATGTCAGGATAGGAAGGGACTTAAGAGATCATCTAGTCCAAATCCCCTACGGGAGCAGGACCACCCAGATCAGGTCACACAGGTGGAGTATGACGTCCAGGTGGAGTCTGAATATCTCCAGCATATTCCAGTGTTCTGTCACCCTCACTGTGAAAAAGTTTTTTCTCATACTTATGTGGAACCTCTTATGTTCCAGCTTGCATCCGTTGCCCCTCGTCCTAAGAAAAGCCCTCAAACAAGGCTGAAAATCATAGAAGCATAGAATGTGTTGAGTTGGAAGGGACCTTCAAAGGCCATATAGTCCAACAGACCCTGCAGAAAGCAGAGACATCCAGCATTAGATCAGGTTGCTCAGGGCCTCATCAAGCTGGGCCTTGAATATCTCCAGGGTTGGACCTCCCCTCTGGGCAACCTCTTCCACTGCCTCACCACTGGAAGAATTTTGTTTCAACACCTAATCTAAACCTGCCCTAGTTTAAAAGCACTGCCCCTCATCCTATTGCTACATACCCTGGCAAACAGTCCTCCCCAGCTTTCTTGTAGGCCATCTTCCAGTACTTGTGGGCTGCTACAAGATCTCCCTGCAGCCTTCTCTTTCCAGGATGAACAGCCTCAACTCTTTCCTCATTGGAGAGATGCTCTAGGCCTCTGATCACTCTCACCACCCTCCACTGGACCCTCTCCTAACAGGTCCATGTGTCCTTCTTGTACTGTGGCCTTCAGAGCTGGACACAGTACTCTAGGTGGGGTCCCAAAAGAGCAAAGCAGAGGGGCAGAATCACCTCTCTCCACGGGTATTCTGATGCAGCCTAAGATATGGTTGGTCTTCTGGGCTGTGAGCATGTGTTGTTGGTTCATGTCCAACTTTTCATCCATGAGCACCCCCAAGTCCTTTTCCATGGAGCTGCTCTCTATCAGATCATACCCCAGCCTGTATTGATAACGAGGATTGTCCTGACTCAGATGCAGCACACGGCCTTTGTCTTTGTTGAACTTGTATGGGACACACTTCTCTAGCCTGTTCAGGTCCCTCTGGATGACACCCCTGGCATACCAACTGCACCACTTAGCTTGGTATCATCTGGAACATCATACTCATGTTTATTTAGGAAAGAAATATCTAAATCTTGTAATGCATGTCTAGACAGAGGATACATAGTTGTTGTCTATTTGGAACAGTGCATGTTATAAGTATTGTCATCACCCTAAGAAAGAAGTCTGCAAAAAGTGGGAAAAGGTGGTCATCTTTGTCACAGTTTGAGGTACATTCTCAGCATGTCATTGCAGATGGGAAAGTGCTATTTTTGTTTTTCTAGTACAATATGCACTTTTCAGGAAGCTCTTATGGGGCATTGTCTAAACATTATTTTACATGAAGGAGCTTCAACTACTTTTAAGGCACATCAGGTAGACAACAACCCAGCAATGGAGCATAAATGCCTGAGCAGAACTTGAGAAACAGCTTTTTCACCAGTAATGTGAATTTCTCTTTAGACATAATTTTGGTGGGAGGCATCATTACTGACATCTGCAATCAAGCAGGCACACTTGGCAAGGATTGTTGTCTGTTGATACATCCATACTTGCATTTATGCTCTGATTATCAAATATGCTGTCAAGAGGCTGAAGGACATTTTAGTGTTTCTTTTCCCTTCCACTGGGGAAAGAATTGCCAGTGAAAATGGAAGTAAAATATGGAATTAGTGTTCTTGATTGTTGGCTTTCCTCCTTGCTATAAAGTGTTTTTTCATTATGTCTCAGTTATGCTGTCTCACCAACCTTACTTTTCCCATTTTTTTTGGTCTCTGTAGTTGATTTCAGTTGGTACTGATATTTTTCACAGGTGTGAAGATACTGTGCTACAACATTTTCTTCTCCACAACTACAGTACACCCTTCTTTCTGTGCTTTTAATAATGTTTAGTTAATTATAGTAAGTTCGATGATGTACTCTGTGAAGAGGATAAGCTTGGTAGCTCAGAGAGACTCTTCCAGTTTCAGTGTTCTCTTTTTCTCTCCATAAAATGTGCAAACCAAGTTGTCCATAATAATTTATACTTAATATATTCTAGGATCTCAGTAGCATTGGTACACAAGTAGTATTTTTTGAAATAACTTCAGTTTCCATGCTGTTTTTCTCACAATATCAAAATGTCATGTAATTTTACCAAGAGGATGTTTTATCTCATAAAAATTACTCCAGGAAGTGGGGGGAAATGTTAGCTGCTGAGCTAATATTTTATTTTTACTGCAAATAACTGACCAGAGAGGGAAAGGACACTTGACCATATAGGTTAGTCCCCTGTAGTTTAGTCTGATTCATGCTATTATGCATTCATTTTCTCTTTCTTCCCTGTAAACCATCTTGGTGTCTTATAAAGTAATTTATGCTATTGGTTTCTTCTTAGTATGATTTGGCCTAACAATTTCACATGTGTAGTGTTCTTCAACATATACCTGACACTGCAGTGTCTAGTAGCTAGGCAGCCACCCAGCAGAGTTAAATCCACTCATCCATCAGGCAATGACTGTGAAACAATTCTACATGTAAAGACTCCTTAAACAAAACCTCACAATGCCAGTGAGGCCTGAGGAGTAACTAATGAGCCAGGTGATTCCAAACTGATGGGACAAGAGGTGTACATTGCCTGTGAAGCACTGCAGTGTAGGTTGTCACATAAGGTATGAGGCAGTGATAGGTAAGAGTTAGACACTACATTAACACTGAAGATTTTGTCTCTAGCTCCTCTTCTAAGACATGTATGACCACGTGACATACCAACTTGTTTTGTGTACACATTTTTCTGGCTGTGCTATTGGTTCATAATCTCCTTGGGAGCAGGCAATATCTAGTATTACGTACCTAGCACAGTAGTCTCTGTTCTGTGCTAAGGTCTCTAAACAACACTTCTATGCAAATATATGGTGGAGATCATTTGCTGACAGTCATATGGGATATTGCAGTTATTTTCTGATGTGTGGGGATCACTGCAGTATCTTACTGTGTGGACCACTGGAGAATGCTAACTCTTTTTTCATGTTGACTTCCGTGAGATAAGTTGCTGGAATTTCCTGTTTACTTTTAACTTTGGTCTAGATTCTGATCATTTTCACTCTGCTCTTGAGATGAATAGTACCTTGTTCCACAAATGGTTCTATTAGTTCAGCGAGGTCTTTCATGGATGGGAAGGTACCATTCATCATGACTGAAAGCCTTGGAATCTGGTCTTTAAATCATATTTTCTAGCTGGACTCTGTGTGTGTATGTTTGTTCACGTGTCTGTTTTCAAGATTTTTTTTTTACAAGGCAGTCTAGTTTACCCTGTTAGACTTCACTAAAACCTTTCATTATTAAGACTACTGCTAGGTCACTAAGCTTCATTACGTTCTTCATTGTTGTTTGTTTCATGTACTGAATTATAAATTAATTCTTTTTCAGATTTACTGGCATATGCTTCTAAGATCATACTCTCCATTCAGTGTATCCCATGGTATGTGTGTCTCATCAAATGTGACAGATTGGGGTGATTCTGTCAATAATTCATATTTGATATAGTGTAAGAAGTTAAGAGGGAATTACAAAGTAATATAATTCTTGTCCCTTTTGAAATAGACAAAGTTGCATTCAAATTGATGCCTTTCACCAGGACACTTAACATTCAGAAGCTAAACTTACCAGCATAGGGAGTAATAGATCCTTGTTTGGAAATAACACGGGAAGTCAGGATAGAAGGTAGCAAATGACGTCTTCAAAAGAAGTCCTCTGGGCCTCACTTTTCAGAGGTGAGGAAGCAGCCACGGTTCTCATTAAATTCCACCAGAGTCCCCAGTGCTCAATACCTCTGAATTTCAAGCAATTAAGTAGGGCATGCAAGATGTTGTAAGCTGACAACAGTTGAAGCTGCTCCACTTGAAGGTACTGCCAGAGCAGCTGCTGAGAGACAACAGGCTAAAAAGGAAAATAGAGAAATCAGTTCTGTGCATGCCTAGGACCCTGCAAGTATCCAACTTCTTTGACAGTGACTCAGGTGCTTTGATTAGTGTAAAGAAATAGCAGTCAAAGAGGTTTTTAAAGACAGTCCTAAATGGTTGGAAGATGTGAGGACTGGAGGCCATATCAGCTATGCCTGCTACATGCCACGAGTTTGTTCTATGATCCTTGAGGGAAAGCAAGGTCTCCTGCCAAGCTACACAGACTTTTAGTGAAGCAACTGTTCTTCAGAGGGGGAACAGATGAGTGCCTTTTGTGCCGACTCATGTCCAATGCTTCAGCAGACATCTTTTTCCTGATGCAAATGGCCTTCTTTCCAAGGGCATTTGCTAGAGCCGTTGTTTCATTCATCGTTGGTCATGACTGAGCTATGGAAACAAACCATTGGATGTTCCTGTTTTGTGTCTCCCTGGAGAGCTGAGAAAATTCAGTTTTGCTACAATGGAAGTAGTAGCAAAAGTCCCTTCAAATCCCATGAGACAGGTGTCTGCCTATAAGCAACTGTCTGATACTGCAGATTTCTTCTTTGTATGGTTTCCTGTGGGATTCTTCTGCTGTGTTTGCAATGTTCTGCAATGCATGATGGCCATCTTTTGTAAGTTAACTAATAGAGGCTGAAAATGTTCTATAATTTCCTGTAGAATTGTCTATTGAGGAAGCTACACTATCACAAAAAGCACCTTGAAAATTCTGAAAGTCTGATGGTCCAGGCTCCTGGGCTTCTTCCAGCTCACTGTTTTTCTCAGGCAGACTTAGAAGGATTTGCCCCTCCTCTCTGACCAAGGCACTCCCCTCTGGATCAACACTGCTTTGCTGAGGCCTCTCAGGGGCTGATTTATGTGCTGACAAAAGCAACCACGTGTAAGGAAGCAGTCTGTCTTCCCAAGCCTTTCTGGAGTCTGAAAATTCCTGGTGCACAGATGCTGCTCAAGAAAACATTGTGTAATTCAACTGCAAGAATCTCAGAGGGTTGGGAAAGCAAAAGTCTGGCTAGGACAAGCAAGTGTGGTACTGTGTGACCACAAGGAGGAAGCTCTAAGCTTTCATGTCTTCTGTCTTGTTAACTAGATATGGCAGTACAGGGAAAAGCACTATGTCAAGAGTACGGTATCTGTCTCCTCCTTCAATTAGAATAGGTTTGATCCAAAACTAAGCACTCATCACCTATTAAAGATAAATTTACCCTGCTGTTTATGTGATACTCCCTTGCTAAATGTGTCACATAGGTTGTGAAGAAGTCACACGCTGCAGCGGGGCTGTGTTGATTGACATTCTTCTCCTTAAAGGTGTTGAATATGCAAAGAGAGTAGCTTAAAAAAGTGATGATGGCAACTGCTGGTCAGGATTTGAGGGGACACAAGGTGTGTGGAAAGTGCAGCACACACATGCTGTTGGAGTCTCATGCTAATATTGGAGAATGACAGAAAAAATCCCACCAAACCCATCACGTGTAATATCTTGAACCTCAAAGATCCCATCTTTTTTTAAAAGACACTGGACTAAGAACAGCAACTCTGTGCTTAATCTGTGTTATATTTATGGTGGATTTATTTGTAAACTGACAGCTCAGTAGGCCTGATTATTCTTTCCTTTGAAAAGCTTTGAATTGGTGGTTACTTGAATAAATTTTATGGGATTGTCCTTGTATAAAACTCTTGGGTTTGTTTGTTTGTTTGAATAAATGTACACTCTATAGCTGCAGTAAAGCAAGCATAAGACTTTTTGTTTCTGTTTTGAAGTTGGGTCTGATGGAAGTCACTCTTAGTTGTTACAATGCTTTTACTGTGCCAAAAAAATTGGATGAAATTATGAGGAGAAAATTATTTATCTTTGTGTAGTAAGGGGAAAAAATTGCTTCTCTTGGAATCTGGAATGGAAAAAAAAGGAAAATCCTGAGTTCCTGAGTGAAGATTCAAGTCACCAGTTACTACAAATGCTTGAGAGCATGCATCTACAGACTTCCATGAAAATATTCTCCTCTTGTTCCAGTGTAAGGGAGGAATAATTTGAAACACAAAAAGTTACCATGGAACAGAATTATCACTTATTGTACTGCGTCCAGCTCTGGAGCCTTCAGCAAAAGGACTGGAGAGGGTCCAGAGGAGGCTGTGAGGCTGGAGAGATGCTCCAGGCTGAGAGAGGTGAGGCTGTTGAACCTGGAGAGAGAAGGGTGTGGGGAGACCTCATAGCAGCTTACCAGTATCTGAAGAGGGCCTACAGGAAATCTGGAGAGGGGCTTTTTGTCAGGGCATGTAGTGACAGGATGAGGGACAATGGTTTTAAGTTAGAGTAGATTAGGTTTAGGTTAGACATTAGGAGTAAGTTTTTCACCATGAGTATGGTGAGACACTGGAATAGTTTCCCCAGTGAGGTGGTGGAGGCCCAATGCCTGGAAGCATTCAAGGCCAGGCTTGAAGGGTCTTGAAGCCAGGCCAGGTATGATGAGATTTTGAACAAGGATGTCCCTGCTCACTATAGGGGGGTGGAGTAGGTGGCCTTTGAAGCTCCCTTGCAACCCTGTGAGTCTATGATTCTAAAATGTGTCAGACTACAAAAATACTAGAGCAAATGGTTGGTTCTGGGTGACACATCACACCATGGCATGGTCTTGTGACTTATTCAAAAGTTGCATGAACAAGCCTGCCTGTCATTTTCTGTTTTACTGTGCTTTCCTCAAAAAAGGAGGTTAACTTTTCAGAAAAGAATGAAAAGTTACAAACAAGAGGAATAAAAAATATTTTCCCAGGGTAGAAGATTCTGTTATATAACCAACCAGAAAGATTACTGTATGCTGGAAGGGAAAAAACCATACTTGAAGAACAAGACAAAAACAAAACCCAGAGAAGTGAGGTTTGAATGTATCCTTAATGCAAACTGAGAAAAATGATACGCCAGTCATGACACTCAGAAACTGTGATTCTAAATGTCATATGGTGTAGGTCCTTTGGGCTCCCCCAGTCCACATGAGAAGCTGATTTGTCTCCATGCCCTGACCATGAATATTAGTCTGCAGTCTATATCCAAAATAAACTGTTTTGGTTTCCATTTTAACAGTTTTACTGAGTCTATGGTTTTGGACCAACTGAACAGACTCTTTTTCTTTGCAGTCTGGAAATCCAGAAATGTCTGCCTAATCTTTCTGCTTCTGATGCCTTCCAAGTTTTGATGAGGTTGTTTTATCTCTTACTGTTATTAGAGAGCAGGTCAATGCTGCTCCACTTATTCTGTAGATTTTTACTGCTCTGTGAATGTCAAGAATATTCTTTTTATCTTTTCTTTTGAATCCCCTGTTAATCATATCATGATGCACCTTTTTCAAATCTATAGTTTTATTGAATGGAGTTTTTAATCTTTGCAGAACTCCTAACCAGTCATGTCCATAAAGAAATGAAAAAATCCTGGTATTCACATCACCTGATGTGGTTGGTTTTTTGGGCTCTGCAAAGATTAAAAACACAGTAAGACTTGAGAGCATCCTAGAGGGAATATAGAGGTTGTTATTAATATGTTCTTCTTTTGAACAGAACTCATCTAAGGGTTTGGAGATGGAGGAGAAATGACTGTTTAAAGCAACAGACAAAGTTGAGATTTTAGATATATACTGCAGAATATTATGGTAACAAGAAACTGAGAAAATTATGAGGGACAATGCTGAAGCTGCTCCCAGGCTCATTCTCATTTCCATATACTTAAACAGGCAGCTCCCCGTTGTGAGATTACGGTAGAGTGATTGTGTTGGTGTCAGCCGTGGGATGATTTCTCACATGGCTGTGGAGAGTGTTCAGTGGCAGCTAGGTAGATGGCCAGGGAGATTTTAACTGCTTTCTCATGGCACACAGAGTTTAATGTGTTGTTTGTCTGGATTGGAAACTCTATGCTGCTGTTACTGATGCTGCTGCTGTCTGAGTGGGGATGGCTGCTGGCAGGGAAGGACTGAAGCCTTCAGCCTCACTGGCATACCCATTTGGTCCTAATTTTTTTCCTCCAGGCCATGGGTAGGCTTCCTCTTTCTTGTGGCTTCTTCTAGTGATCTGTAGCAGCCATGGGCATTTCCTGGAAAATGTGTTCAGCAGCGCTGTGTCCTGGTTGGAACACGCAGCAGCTCATTCCACTCTTCAGAAGACATCAGTGCTGCACTGAGAAGCTTTACAGAAAAGAGGGAGAGGGGGGTGGAGGGGTAACGAAAAGACTGTGTAGGGACGGGACCTGTTGGCAAGCAAGAGCAGAACATGAAGGGAGCAGGACAGAAAGGGGATGAGAGCTTTAAAGAAGGAAAGAAAGGGATGGAAACACAGCAGGGACAAAGAGCATTCCTGTCGGGAATCCTGGGGTCTCTTTTCAGGTCTGGGCATAGATTTGTCACACAGCCTTTGGAAAGTCATGTCACGTTCCTGCCTGCAATATGTCCTCAGGAGCCTGGAATGTGAGCTTAGCTGCTTATTATTGGACTCTTTATTTACAAAGCTAGGAGGGCCTGTTTTGATCTTTTATTCTGATTCCTTTTGCAACGCATGCTGTTGAACTTCCTAAAATTAAATTGCAGCCTATCTTCTTGGGAAAAAAATTCATCATTTGTGGAGGGAATTCAGTGCAAATCTTTACATTCAAATTTGGTGTCTTTGTCTAGCAATTAATTGTGCCATTGTACTGCCTTTTTTTCTTTTCTTTTCTTTTTTTTTTTCAGTCTAAATTGTTTTACCTTCAACTTCGCTAGATGTTAAACCTTCATATGTCTTTGTGTCCAGACCAAAAACTCCTCAATTACAAATTTTTATTCCTCATGGGTGGCCGTAATCTCTAATTAATTCATCCCCTTAATGTGTTTTTCACAGAGAAAGACTTGATTTATGTAAGCTGTTGGGTGCGTTTCCTGATGCTGTAATTGTTCTCCAGGTTCTTCTCTGGATCACCTCCAGTTTGCCATCAGCCCCCCGGATTGTGGGACCTGAGGGGGAGCAGTTGCTGCTGGAGGAGGGCTGCTTCCAGTGGGAGACCTCAGTGGAGAGAGGCAGAGAGCAGTGCACCTCACAAAGAGCACAAAGACCCGCTTGTGGGCAGACAGCAGGAAATCAGTCCTTTGTGACCGGCTGGGTCCTTGCCTTTGTCAGGCAGGCGTGACAGTGGCTGTGGCGGCAGCCTGCAGGCAGCAGAGCTGCTTTTCCTCCCCAACCCTCCATAGAGGTGGCCAGTGTCTCCTCAGCTCCCGGCTCTCCGGCACGTCCGAGAGGTTGCGAGCATCCCTGGCACTGTCCGGCAGAATGTGACGTTGTCCAGGATGGTTTCAGGAAGCAGTCTGCCATCCTGAGGATGGGAATGGTGTCTTCCTAACAGCGTCTGACTGCTTTTGTTTGGCCTGTGTATTTACAACGTTACTCTGCAGCTGTTTCCCACCCACTTTTTTTGTCTGTCATCTTCCTACAGATGTCTGCTGATGTTGGAATAAATATTGTAAGATTTGTTTGGCTCCCTCTGTTTTTTTCTCCAAATACATTTCTAGAGTCTGAAATGAGAGACAAAGAAATTAGCAGATATTAAATAGCACAAATTACAATGAGTCTGGAAACCAATCCCAGGATCAGAAGATTCCCAGGCTCCAGGGGAGCTGGGGCTGGACCTGTGTCCAAATCCACATGCTGTGGTTTACTTTCAATTATGTGAAGGGCCGAGCCAGAAGTCTTGTTCAGAGTAAAACAGAACATGAGCTGAATTTGGGTTTGGATCTGAATTTTGTGGTGTGGGTCCTTTGAAAAGCGGTAGTGACAAAATGCATTTGTAAGGGAACAAATTAACAATGGTAAACCAAAACAAGGCTGCAGAAGAAAAATGTAATTTCAACCTGACTCATAGGACCAAGTTACAACTGGTGACTGAACAGAGTGGTTCTTCTCACGTGGATCACTTGTTACAAACATCCTAGACCCTGTTGTCCTATTGCTGCATTTGCATCACTGCAACTCTGCTGACCTCAGTGGCCAGAGACTATGCCTGCTCACATTATTAGTGCCTGATCCATGTGTATAAATGACTTACTAAAATAAGAAATGGATTACAAACCCATTTTGTCAGAAGCATACATAAAAATATACCTCACAGTCCAAGTAAATATGACAGGGCTGCCAAAACTGACTATATAAATCTCAATTATCTCATATATTTGCAACATTTAATTAAAATAAAGGTATGTTCATACTCCTTATTAAGAATGGAGATAAAATTTAGATTATTTTTTTCAGAGCAACCAATGGATTCAGAAATATCTATTAAAAAACCAAAACATTAACATCTCTTATGCATTTGAAGGAAATAAAATTGATATTTATGCTAATTACCAGTCTGTATCAGAACAATAAGCTACTTTTATTCCCTGTATTTTACATTTTAGTCCAACTGGTTGTTTTGTTTGAATGAAAAAAAGGAAGGCATTAAAAACTAATGTCCATTATTCAATTAAAGAATAAATAATAGTTTGAGAAAAAGTAGGCATTGACCTACATTAGAAATAGAAAAATTACTCGTTGCAAAAGAAAAAGGACTTGCTGCTTCTCTATTCACAGCTGACTTGTGAACTGATCAACGTTTCTGAGAACATATTTTACCCTCATGTTTGCCAGCATGATTATGGGAATGAATTTCTCAGAGAGTTTTTCTCTCTGTGGATCTGCTGTTACATACTTAGTCTATTAATTCATAAGGTTCTAGTTTTTTGTTTCACAATTTGAATCTGAATCTTTCATGCCAGGAGAAATGCCAGTTGTGATGTAAATATCTCTCATTTGTTGTTTTTGGTGATGGGATGCAATTCCCAAAGCCTCTGTACCATGGGTTTCTGAGAGTTTTACCAGTTCAAACCCTTTTTGCATGCTTTTTCACAGCACTTGCAATGGCAGATGCTCTGATTTAATTATTAACTCATACTCCAGATACTTCTGTTGTCTTACTTGATAATTTCAGAGTTTAAGACTCATTGTCTGAGGAATCTCAGCAGTTTTAATAAATTTATTCCATGTAATATCTGGCAATTTTCAAATCATTTGCTTTTGAAGGCGTTTAGACATCTGCCTATACCTCTGATGGATTTCCAGATTTTACATCCATATGTTAAAGCAAAAATAAATTTGAGGTAAAAAATTGTTTTCTGATCTTCAAGTTGGAGTTTGTTCATGACCAAATTTTGAATAAGCAACAATCTGCAGCTGTCCCTTTGCTAATTCATGATACTGTTTTCTTCTGTGCTATCCTTGCTAGACTTCTCAAATAAAGCTATCAAATAAAGAAAACAAATTAATTAACCCTTGAAATGAATGCTTACCTGGGAGTAGCCACAGTTCAGATTTGATAAGTCTTTTTTTCCTACTTAATTTTTTAACCCATAGGTTTTAATGGTGTTGGCCAGTTTCTTGTTTTCAGGTTCACCAAGTTCTCACTCCAGACAGCTTAACCAAAAACTCAATATCATTAGGCTGAACAAAGTGATGCTTATTATTTCAGCCATTTATGGCTTTTCTCCCAGTGAAATCCCTGACTAAAATATCTCCATCAGCAACCAACAGGGTGACAAATAATGACTGACTATGAAAATGATAAAGGGACTGGAGCATCTCCCTTCTGAGGAAAGGCTAAAGGAGCTGGGTCTCTTTAGCTTTGAGGAGACTAAGGGGTGATCACATTAATGTTTATAAATACGTAAAGGGAGAGTGTCAGAAAAATGAAGCCAGGCTCTTCTCAGTGACATCCAGTGATAGGACACAGGGCAATGGGTGCAAGCTTGTACACAGGAGGTTTAACCAAAATATGAGAAAAAACTTTGTCAGGGTGAGGGTGCCAGAACAGCAGCACAGGCTGCCCAGAGTAGGTGTGGGGTCTTCTTCTCTGAAGACATTCAGACCCCACCTGGACAACTTCCTGCATGACCTGATCTGGTTGTTCCTGCTCTGGTAGGGAGATGGGACTAGATGATCTCTCCAGGTCCCTTCCAATCCCTGACATTCTGTGATTCTGTGTGACTAATATGTTTCATCTTAGCACCTACTTGAAAGACTGAAAGAAAGGAAAAGAGAACAGGGTGTACTAATTTTTGAATAAGACAGAATTTTGTGTTCAGGTGTATGAACGAATAATAAGAAGCTTTTGATGCTCAATGTATTGAGGACACTGGCTTTGCACGAAGTTGGGCTCCTGTACAGTACAGGACACCCTGTGCTCCTCAATCCGTACATCCTCTCCTGTTGGTTAGACAATAGTATAAACAAAACATCCATTCCAGTACAGGTTTTTTGAAAGCACGTAATAATTAGAAAGGTTAATTAATATTTGTTAAATGAGCTGCTGTAGTATTTGAACAGCTGAAATAGTCTGTAGCTCTCAGGATGGCAGAAGAGTTTCTATGGAAGATCTCTTTGATAGACCACTGCAGCTGCACTTGCTCATGATGGAAAGGAAAGCAGATGTTTTGATAAGTAGCAGACATTTCCAGTTTTGAAGAAAGCAGCAGATTCATTACAAGGTAACTTAACAAGCATCAATGAAGATGCACCAAAATTACGGCAGCCAGAGGTCTGAAACTACAGTAGTTGCACAGGATATTTTTTTCTGATTCTAGAAACTTTAATTATGCAAAGTAGATGAGGCTAAAATTTTAGGGTTTGGCTTGACTATGTAGCAATTTCTAATGATGCATTTGGAGTTATGTATATTTGCAAACTTGATTCCTTATAGGTATGGTATCCTTCAGTGAAGCTATGTTCTTCATATGTTCTTCATGTCAGCTTTCTGTCTAAGGAAACAAAATGCTTTTGTATTATAACAAAAAATTATTTATTAATAAGTAAGTTATTCATATCACAAACATAATATTTTTGTTCCTTGTTTAAATAACTAAACAAATAACAGCATCTTCTTATGATGAAAGCAACTTAGCTCACTTAGTTCTGGACATCTAAATCTGAGCTAATAATCTAAGTTACTTTTTATAGGCAATGGAAAGGAATAAATCTTTCTAGGGCACAATCCAGTGACCTACTTTATTTGTCTATCTTAGAACAAGATGTTCCTTGGGTTAGAAACGCCTGTTAAAGGAGACCACATTAGTGATGTCCTTCTTTTAGATGTCTGCATTGGATAGTACCCACACTAGCTCTATTTTTCAAACATTGAAATAATTTTCCTTCATCTCAACATCTTCATGAATAGGCTCACACTCCTCTCCTCCTTCTTACCCTTTCTGATTGTATAAATCTACAACTGCTACAGCTTGATGCAAGTGTGGATCTGTAGCAAGCACATAAATCTGCAGTGGTGAGAACGAAACAAGCATAGGCCTATTTCATAAGCCCATAGACAACTTTGGACACTGCTGATAAAGTCATTCCTTTGCATTTCCAAGTTGTCTTCTGCATTAGTTGTCCACTCAGAACTTCTGTCAGAGCAGATTAGGTTTACTTCTCAAAATACCTCTGTGTGACTGCACTTGCTTAAGACTGGAAGTTATAGTCTTTAAATGGAAAAAAAAATTTTTTTTGGCATTCAGAGTCTGCATTTTGCCTTTTTGGTACAGAAGGCTGATAACAGCAGCTGCTGGTGTCTGTTGTTACACTTCAGGGACATCCAGATGGCAAGTTAACTCCTGCAGCTTCTGAAGGATAAGGAAGAAAGCTTCGGTATTTGTCCAAATTAAAAAAAAAAACAACCATCAAAAAAAAACCCACAAACCAAAGAAAAACCACCAGAATTATGAACATTTTAGAGTCTTTTTCCCTCCGATCAGAGTACTAATAAGTTGACATTTCAAAAAGATGTGCAGGCTAGTTTGTATGCTGCATGCATCAGGTTCAAGGGAGTGTGCTAAGTCATATTACTTAAGTCAGTGAATCTTATGAGTCTGATTCAAGAATTCCATCTTTCTGACACAGACAGTAATATGTAGGCTTGCTGAAGCTTGCTGGATGTTTGTCAGAGATATGACTGATTAGTATCCTTTGTTTCAAGCAGGATCACAAGATGCAGGAGGTAATTTTAAAAGTTTGATTTCCATAGTGGCTTTCTGTGAGCTTGAAGGTGAGAAATGTGGTGTACAGAGAAACTGTAATACAATTTAGCTTTTTAATCTGCTAGTTGATCCATTCTTTGAGGAAGAAGAAATGTGACTTCTTCTCCTAGCTATGCAAAATTGTTGTATTTATTGGTCTGTATTACCTAGAAGTAAATACTTGTGTCTTCTTTGCCCATCTGGACATCTTTTAACTTCATGAAACTTGCCTTTCTTCTTTTCCATGATGATCAATCAATCCATTATTGGTAGCACACAGAAAACAGAACTTAGGTCTAGTCCTCTGGCCTGAGTTTTCCCACCTACTTTGCTCCAGCATCCTCATCAGCCTTTTTTTTCCAGCTGATGTCTGAAAACAATTTCACAGTTACAGTACATAGATTCATAAAATGTCTGTACAGGAAGACCACTCTTGAGATCATTGTTCTTGCAATCATTTAATACTGGCTCAAATACTTTGTTTTTCATAGGTCATCATCAACACCTGGCAGACTGGTTGATGAGTCAATAAATTGACAGGATCTGCCTTATCAATAAGCACTAGATTTATGTAGTTGCTCTCAATCTTTATGAGCAAGGCTCCAGCATTTGTGTGTGCACCTTAAAATCTTAGATCTTGCCAATCAGCAAATATCTGAACGGGAATGATTCAGCTTTATTGTACCTCATGCTCATCCCCTTAAGAGTAACAAGTGGAAAACAAACCTTTGAATCTAAGTCGCTTCTTCTGTCCTCTTAGTGCCTTTATTTGCTGATCTACCAGAGTTAAGACATTCAAGGGTTTAGATATTCAAGAACTGCTAACATTTTTTTGCCTAAGGTCAGCATTGGCTTTATATTCTGCAAGATTTGCCAGCATCCTGTAAATAAGAGCAGTAACAGCAAATGTGCAAACAGAAATGGTGTCATCTGATTTTCATTTCAGTAACCATCATGGGTAAATGATCTCTCACACAAGGTTATCACATGTAAAACTGCTTCCATGACAAAGAATATATATTTTAGAATGCCAGTTCACATTTTGCACTCCAACTTAATGCTTTAGCTACTTTCTTCCTATAGTTATGGTCATTAATTGCAAATAAAATAGCAAGGCAGTATAGCACACTTGGTAGTAACCATGTTCCACTTCTGCTACAGCAGATGAATGTTTAAGTCTGTTACCTGAGCTGACTTACTACAGAAGCTGTTGCGTCTAGTTGCCTGTAGTACAGCCCACAGCTACCTCTACAACTTTGTCCTCAGGGGCTCTGGTAGTATCATTTCTTATGATCCTCTCAGCTATATCAAGAGTCACTATTTGTATCCACAGAACACAATATAAGGATGACAGATCATACCAAAGGCAAACATAATTCCTTATCTTGTCCCTGACAGCTACCAGATTCCTGGGGAAAGAGTGAGGTCCTTGTATTTCTTGTATTATTTTTCCCAGTGTGTTCATCTGGCTTCCAACAAACTGCAGACTTCCTAAATTTGTCTGTTTGGATGTTGAGGACAGGTTTAGGCTCAGTCCAGTGCTAAAGATACTCTTATCAAAAAAGTCCTTGCCTCAGAATTCATGGTTATTGGAGCATCTTTCTCAAAGCTCTTATCTTATGTAGGGAAATTAAACCAGAACTTTCCAATGGACCTAAAATCTATATCCTGTATGTAGAGGAACAGCTATGCATTTGAAATGTAATACACAGTTTGCAAGTAATTTATGGCATTTTAGTCCTGGAAAGAAATAAAAAAGCTGTAAATTAAAAAAAAAAAATCAATGTATACTTTTGAATAATATAAGCATAACTTATATTCGTTACCTTCATCAACTCAGTGCTCTTCAGTTAGGTCATAGCTACCTGGCTGTCTCCAGTCCTTTGCAAATGTTGTTTTGTTTTTGTGCATATAACTGAATTGGTCTCACTAGATTTAACTTCATGTGACCGAATCTATTCATGGAAGATTAGATGACAAATCCTATTGGGTCAATCTAAACCAGATCTGATATAATCATCATTGTGAATGCATCTCTTGATTGACTGTAATGGAGATGACCAGAGTCCTCTTCCCTTAGAAGATATGTGTGACAAGCCCAAGAAGACCCAATTAGTTTTAATTGTATCGCACCACTAGAAAACATCCTTACTGATCAAACTCATGCATCTTTTGCATTGCCATCTCCCTACACATATTTCTGAAACATTCACTCCTATTTTTAATGAGAAGGATATTGATTAAACTGTTAAAATATCTGAAGAACCCAATGTCCTTAGCTCAATAAAATATAACCATTTGTTGAGTTTAATTTAAAAATGCATTCCTGCTGCTCTTCCTATTCTTTTTCTTTTCTATTTTTTTTAGACTTTTCTCCTAAATTGGTGGTTGATGGTGGTTGACTAAATATGTAGGTGCCTCAAGTTTTCTAAGTTTTCTGTCTTGTTCAATTTACTACACAGAAATTATGATTTTAACAAAGCACCAAACAGTTATTTCTTCCTTATCAGGTCTGTTTCAAACACCTCAGATTTGATGTCAGTCAAACCTGAATCTTGCCTACCAATTAAGGACTCCTGACAGTGCCTCTGTTCTTGCCAGATTTTTGCACATATCTTCTGAAGAAAAAAAATCCATGGAGGTAAGCAAGAAGGCAAAGCTCTCTCCTCCTTGTCTAGTAATATTATATGCATTCAATGAAGAGGGTCCCACTATCTTGAACAGGTACTGGTCTAAATGCCTGAGGTTTTCCTTTCTCTCTGTTTACAAGGGGTACCCTTTGCAATCATAACTCTTCAGAGGTAGGCAGAGAGATGTCCACCAACTCCTTTCGCATGAACTGTGACCAGGAACTGCTCTCAGCCTGCCAGTCAGGACAAGAGTTAAACCATGAGCCAAGAGGTGAAAACCTTTCTGTTGTCTCTTCATCACTTTCTACTATTTTGGGACTATGGTGATGACCTGCAGTCACTTTGAACTCCACCTGCAGAACATGTTCTGCCCTTTTGAAAAGAAGAATAGAAAGAAGCTACAGCCTTGCCAACATTTTTTCCCCCCCATATAAAATACAGTTTACATGTTTTATGAGATTAATGTCCCTGCTTCTGATTACAAGAATCCGATCAGCATATTAATAAGTTAAAAATAAAAAACCCTCAAACTATGCAACAGCTGCTATTTTGCTGCTGAATCCATTTAGGGTATGTAATTTTTTTATGAGATATTTATTGTAATAGAGAGAGGGATCTGTCTAAGAGTGTATATGTGCACGTGTGTATGACTTTGAGCCAGCATTAATACAACTAGTTATGTCTCTTATACATAATGCATGAAAGTAGACATTCATTCTATTGCCTGGTGGAAAGTGTGTAGAGAAAATGGTAGGCATTCTGGTGAGACAGTGTGTGGGTGGAGGAAGCTTTATCAGGGACTGGTGGCAGTAAGGAAGGTCAAAGGTCCTCTTCTAGATGGCCTCTTCTACCACTGGCTTGATGAGAGGCCAGTAACTTGCCAGACTGTGTGCCAGACTTGGAATAAATAGGATCAGCTCATCAGATTTCAGAAACATGGTGCTAATGTGGTACCTGCTTAATTTGAAATAGGTTTATATGCAGCAGGTACATGATAGGCTAAGACATAATTTTAATTCCCTTATTTCTAAAAAAGGTGTAAAAAAGCCCAAAATTTTAAACGTGACCTGCAGGTTGAAGTATTTTGAAGTATTTTGGTTTGGTCTTCAGAGATCCTGATCATGGAGTGGAGGAAGGATATTGAAGATAGTGGAGTTTACTATGAACCTAATAGGACCTTGAAGAGCTCAGCATCTCTCAAACTCATTGTACAGCAGCTGATTCACCTTCAGAAGACAACAGCTGGAGTGTAAATACAATGGAATGGTCAGTCTGCACATGTGCACTTTCACAGCTATGTTGTCAAGCTGAATGGTTGTGCCTCCTTCCTTCACTTTTTCTCCTCTGGTAAGAGTCAAGAAGAGTGGAGAAGTGGAAGTGTGGAAGACATATAAATTCAATTCCTATACATAGTTAAAATAGAAGACTATTTCATTGTGATTGAAAGTTAATTCAATGCGTTGCTGTAGAAACCTTGGCAAATGCATTAACCTCAATGCCCAACCATTGCATTCTTTTAACAGCTTTATTTTTAATAGCTATTTACTTAAGAACATGTCTCAGCTGTGCTACCATATACTTCTTGTACTTATGCACAAAGGAAAGTTATTATTTCTTCTCAGGTAGGTTGTATGAATAGCTCAACTTACTAAAGCCTGGAAATTCTTTATTTCCTAAATGGCCTGTTTGCTGGATGTATCTGCTGCTTCTGCTGTGGGACATGAACATGCATTCTTGCTCAACCAGGGCAATCATTCTTTTCTGCAGTATTCAGAATAAAACAGGACAGAGATCTGCAAGAATCTGAGATGTCCAAGAATCCTTGGTGGGATCTCCACCCTTGCAGAAGACTAACAAATCCAGAGGAGGGCCACAAAGATGATCGAAGGGCTGGAGCCTTATGAAGACAGGCTGAAGGAGTTGGGTTTGTTCAGCTTGATGAAGAGAAGGCTCAGGGGGGACCTCCTAATAGGTTATCAATACCTGAAGGGGGTCTACAGAAAGGCAGGGGTAGGACTTTTTAATAGGATATGCGATGGAAGGACTAGAAATAATGGATGTAAATTGGAAGACGGGAGATTCAGGCTAGATATAAGAAAGAAATTCTCTACGATGAGGGTAGTGAAACACTGCAACAAGTTGTCCAGAGAGGTTGTGGATGCCCCCTCTCTGGAGGTGTTTAAGGCCAGGCTGGATGAGGCACTGAATAGCCTGATCTAGTGAGAGGTGTTTCTGCCTATGGCAGGGGGTTGGAACTCGATGATCTTTAAGATCCCTTCAACGCAAACTATTCTATGATTCTATGAGTCTAAATGTGAAAACTGGGGGAAGATCCATAAAGTTCTGCTGTTTTGTTTTGGCAAGATTATTAATACCTCGACTTATCTTTTTCCTCTCACCAGCCACCCCCGTGAGCGAGTGCTGATGCTGGTTTGGTGCCCAGAATACATGATCCTTCCACACAGTATTTTAAAAGACAATCTGGAATAGGGTTTATGTCAGCTATTGCTTAAAGAAATGGAAAATAAACCTGGAAAATAAACCTTGAACACTGTATTGTTCATCACACAAATGCATTGTGACCTGGACAGGCTTAAGGAGCTGTAAATTAGGGAAGGGTAATTGCTGAAACAAATGAGCAAAACTAAATGTAAACTTGGGAGACTGCACCCTTCTTTTGAGACTGTTCACAGCCTTTGCACATGTTTGCCCAGTGTTTTATGTTGTCTAGTGGAGTGATTGCATGTCACTGGCTTCTGACTCTTGGCTCTAGATCCAGGCTAAGGGAGCAACCCTTGGAATCACACAGCCATTTTACTCTATCCTGACTCCAGGTGAATGCTCAGCACCTTCCTGGGTTGTAATTGCAACAGACAGAGAAGACTTGATCAAGTCATTTGACCTTAGATTCCCTGGATGGTAGCAGATGACGGAATTAGTGGGTAGACAGACAAGATTAGGGAATGACTAAGATGTTTTAACTCTTTCTAGTCTCTGTCTGAAGAACTGTCATTAAAATTAGAGCTTTAAAATATTGTCTAGGCTTGAGTTTCCTTAATATTTTTTCCCTCATCATTGCTTATGTGCCATGGAATAATGAGTGGTGTCTGTGGCAAGGACATGCCATTTTTCTGTCTGATTTATTTAATTACTTCCATGTCAAGGCTCTGGTTAGGGTTTTTATAGGATCCAAGCCCTGTACAGTGCAGTCATGAACTTGTGTCAGTCATGCTTCAACTGCATTGTCAGAGGTCTAATATAAGGCTGAAGAACCTAATCCCAATGGTCATGTCTTAATTGCTGTGCCCTGTCCCATCTGCTTGTCAATTGTATTTACTGGTTCTCTATCAGTTCTCCATTTTATGTCACCTTTTACTCTAGTCATAGTGAAAAACAAGCCAGTAATTTTGATACTCAAGTTCCAGTTCTAAAGCCTGTGATTGGATTTCTGTAATAACCTCAGTGCCAGGGGCTGCTGGAAAAGTGCCAGGAGGTCTGTTCCCCTGCTGTGTCAGTCAAGAATTGCTCTGGGTTTATTCCTACATTTTCTCATCACCAGCCAAAAACAGAAGAAGGAAAGACAGGAGAAAGTTTTGTCTGAAAGATACAGACTTTACCATGTGTCTTGCAACTGTGCCCTGTGACTTGAATGGCAACAGGTAATGTATCACACCCTTATACCTCTGTTAGCAAAAGCTCATGTTGGTCTGTAGCAAAAGAATGCTAAGTATTTTCTTGATAAGTTGAAGAGTAGGAGAGCACTTATGATTTTTTTTCTTCTTTTTTTTTTATAAGCAGAGAATTTAATTTTATAACAAAGTAAATCTCAGATACAGGTCTGGGTATTTTGTTTTCTGGTTCCCTAGCCAAACTTATCATTTTGCTGTTTTTCAGCTATAGCAAGTATCTCTGAATGAAAGATGAAGTGAAGTTCATGTATCATGGATAGTCAAACCAATGAGCTGAGAGTGGAGAAGAAAATTGTGACAGAAAAATAAATAGTCTTATAATGTATTATGCTTCTGTTTCTCACACAAAAGTTTGAATAGATACATGATCGTGTAAAATCAAGAAATAATGCTGTCCTCTGCAGTCTTTATGGTACATTGTTAAATATGTAACACAGATAGAAAGGAAATTCTGTAAATTTTCACAGTGTTGTCTTTACTGATCATCTGCTCCCTGAAGAACTTATCAAATGACCGTAGGTTACTGGAGATTTCTTCTTTCAGAAAGTTTTAGTTCATATCTGTAGCTTCTCTGCTTTTGCCATCCATTTATGTCTCCAGCAACCTGAGATTAACACCTTTTTCCATTTATATGTTGCTTATTTTGGATTCTTTAGAATGTCCTTAGAAATGAGACACTCTGTATTGCATCCAGCTGTATTTTCCTCGCTGTTAGCTTGGACAGCATTTGAAGTTTCCATGCAAATATACAGAAATATGCACGTAGACATCTCTATCTAGAAAAACGCACTGCTGTTAGGCAGAGTCTACAATAGGTTGCCACTTAACTGCAAAATGTTTGCAGACAAGGTGCTCACCTATATCCCATCTGTTAAGGTCTTGCTCAGGAACACACACAGATGCTCTATGAGGCACACACTCACTGTTAAGTAGTGTAGACATCTCCTTTCTGAAAACAGAAGCTCATTTGCTACATTCCACAGATGTGACTGGGGGGGAAGGGGAAAAGTTTATTATGATCAGTCAAGTGACAAGAGCAATGTCTTTACTTCATCTTCAGTAGCAAAGGCACATAGTTAGGAGCAAAAGCACATAGAAGCAAAAACACAACAGAGAGACCACACAGCAGGAAGACAATTGCCTAGGAAAAATACATAGATGTGTCCAACAGGGAATGACTAATAGGGAGTTCTTTATTACAAGGAGAACATGTTCATTCTTTTTGACCACTACTGAAGTCCTATTTGCTTATATTTATTTATTTAAAAATCTAAAGCTTCTCATAGAAAAGATAAAGAAAGAAGAGACTTGTTGTTTAACTACAAGATTGAGAAACACCAGTCTGCACTGTAGTTTCTGTCAGTGGTGGTTATTAAAAATCTTGGTGCCTCAGTTGCTCAACTGTAAAGTCAGAATATGTGTTTATTTGGTTTGAAAACATCTCAAGAAGAAACTAATATTATTTCTAATCACTGTTTGTGTTCAGTTCCTGGCACATTAGGGACCTGGCCTCGGATGAAGCATTTGGGTAGCCTTTGTACAAATGTTAATGCCACATAAGCATAGATATACTAAAGAAATAAATTTTTCAAAGATAAAATTATTTCTCTGGCTTCAGTGGTTTGTTTCATCCCAAATCAGGAAATTTAGGTTACTTGTCAGCTCCATGTGGCAGTGATGTACCTTAGATTGGGACAACACAATGTTTTGTGGCTGCCCACCAGCTTAATGTGGTTAAAGAACTGCTGGTTTACACTGTGCTTGGCCATCTTCCTTGCAATGTACAATGATGTCATCTATCCCTTTTACTCTGCCAGGTAGTCTAATTTCATGTTAGTATGTCCCTTAGAGAGCTGCAACTTGTACCCCTTTATCTTTTTGCTATTTGGTACAGGTGTGCAGCTTCTTGCGTTCATTTAATACTGTAGAGCTCCCCCCTGATGCTATTCGACTGCGGCTACAGCTGCAATTGTCCCAAGTAATCCTAAGGATATGGATACGACAGGATTTTTCATCAGAGTTTCTTTTACTACAGATGTCTTGCCCGTGGAACCACATTTGCTGTTCTGAGGTGGCAATTTGATTGTGGTTCAGTTACAACGGCAGGCAGAGTGCTTCCTTGTGGTTTCTGGATGAGCCTAAATCTGGTGAAAATTCCAGCTGAATCCTGCACAGACTGTGGCACAGGTAAATCTTAAACCTCATAAAGGAGAAACAGCAGCTGTGTGAATTTCAAGCTGTCAAGCAAAGCAATTGCAACGACACATTTTTCTCACTGACTTGTTTCTTCAGTCTTATCTTTCCATGCTCTGTTGACCCATGTCCTTATGTCACCACTGGGTCTGAGGTTCCCCCTTTCTTGTCCTGCTCTCTCAAGTTTTCTTTCTCATTCTCTAGTGAGAAGGTCATACCTGACGATACAGAGTGCCCAAGGTCACACACAGCTAAGAACCCGAAGCCTGATCACCCCCCTCTTCTTGTCAACTCCTGAATCTCGTCTCAGACCTTCCCTTCCTGATCCCGTGTCCTCTCTCAGGCTATCACGTTTAGATGTTTAGAGGAGGGTTCATATGATTCAGTCATGTCCAGTCGTGCATGACTACTCACATGCCAGTCTCCACCGAATATCAAGATGAAACAATAAAATCTTGAAATAAAGATCATCACTTTCACACGAAAGGTCCCTTCCAACCTAGATGACTATGACACTTTGGGACAATCCGCCTGCGTGCCGCTTATGAAACTGGTTGTAGCTTTATGAACTGTCCGTTTTTGTGTCTAATCACTATCTTTGTGCAGAGCTCGTATTTCTTGTGCTAAGAAGTCCGGGAGCGGCGCCTTTGGCTCTGCTGTTAAAAGAGGTGGTCGTTAAGGACTATTAGGCAGTGAATAAGCAGAGGCCGAGCAGAACAATGGGGTGGCTGAAGCCTCAGGAAAAGCCCCTTTTCTCCAAGTGCCCCGCAGGAGGCCAGGAACGGAGGAATTTTCCCAGCAGCAGAACAAAGAGACCAGGTATTGGTGTGAGGGCTTACAGCCCGAGAGGGGCCTCGGGGGAAGGTACAGAAGGAGGGAAAAGGAGCCTGTTGGGCTGGGAAGGGGAGGGGGGAAGAAGCAACAGGAGATTGCTCTGCTGGTGCAGGGTCTGATTTAGTCAAGCTGGCTGCCGAAACGACCAGCTTCAGAAGAAAGATGGGGACAGAGGGGAGAGCCACAGCACACATTCATCATTCACACACTAATCGTGTTCATTCTCGGCTGGATGTAGGTCACAGGGAAATGCTCCAGGACTAAGACTCCCAAGTCCTTTGGGACTGGAACAGCAAGGGCAGGAAACTGTGCGGCTCGATGGCTGCTGCCTCGTGTGCTGCCAACGTGGAGAGGGAATGTGACTGTGAGCAGGTTCTGGCATCATTCACACGCTGATCTTCAGCTAGCCTGGCTTCCTCCCATGCAGGAACTTCTCATTCTGAGCTGCCCCGATGTGCATCTCCGGAAAAGAGAGCTGTGTTTGACCTGGACTCGTACCAGGGAGATAACGAGGGGGGCAAAAGCATGTGCATATCGCTGCCATAAAACCCATGAGAAAGTCAGACTAGTAGAGAAGTATTTGATTAGGGCAATGCAATCCATCGCTGTTGTGAGCCAAATTCTCTAGCGTGTCCTAGCGCCTCACATTCAAGTAGTACTTCTGATGCTAAGGGGCTGGAGGCAGCACAGCTTCTGCTCACCGGTAAAGGGCAGTGAATCTAACTCCTGGACTGAAGAGGGAATTGCTGGAGTGGCCTCCCTCCCACCGAGCAGATTAGGATCATGTGAAAGGTGTTATATTGTTATGGGACTTTACAATGAATTCAGGCAGGGAATTGTTGCCCAAAATGGAGTTAGGCTAATTGGGACAACTGAGAACACAAGTACACTCCATTAAAAACTCAGCAAGATTGTTAATGGTAAGAAGTAGTGGTAGGACTTTTTTTCTGCCTTATCTGAAAGACCTTGTCTTAAGCAACCCCATTACATCCGGTGGGATTGTTGATTCAGATGTTACCCTGCCCCAAAGGTGTGCCTAATGGGTGATATCTGATGAGATAAGGTTTGTGTGTACCATGGCTGTAGAGTTTTAATCATTTCTGCATGAACATTTTAGCTCAGGAGTATATTAATGTAAGTGGTTTAAATGGCCTCCAGATGTTGTAAAGTCACTATAAAAAGATAAAAAAACTATCCATAGATTTTTAAAAAGGCCACAAAAGGGCAGAAGAGGAAGGTTGGAGACTGGACCTCTTATCAGTAACAAGAAATATCTAAGTGACGTTGTGTGGCAAAGGAGCATTACTCCTACTCCATCTCAAACCCATAGAAATGCTACACTCTGGATGTGGTGACAAGTCTCTCGTCTGTCTGCCTACATAGTCTATTTACTGCTTCTGTGTCTTTTAGAGAATGTGGAATCATAACAATCAGCATTTTTTTGCATTGTATATAAAATAAAAGTAATAACTCAATAACAGAAAACCTTGAGCTAAGGATGTCGTTTTTTGGGACTGTGTTCATTTTCCTTCTATGCACGATCTGTGCGTTAGAAACTATTCCCTCTGGCAACCCATAAAACAGAAACTTTTCCATTTTTTCCACCCCAGGAAACATTCTGTCAACAATTCACTTGCAGTGTTCATCTATGAATATTGAGATGGCTTTTTCTTTTTTTTCTGTCTCATTTCTAATGTATTAACACAAGGTGCAGTGAGTATCTACAGTATACTGCAAACTGCGTGAATAATTACAGTCGGAACAACAGTAAGCCAAATCAGGAAAACACAGAAGCCTGGAATGAAATTTTTGCTGCACAACAGGGTCTGTGACATTCTGATTTATTCTACCTTTGTTCTGTCATTGCCAGAAAGCACATTAATTTTAAGGCTGTGGCCTTGTATAGTTCAATATTTCTGCATATCCTTCAAGCCAATGGTACTCCAGGTTTCAGCCAGGGGTGCTCATGTGGAGGGAGAACTGGGCAGGCATTGGTTGTTACTGTGGTGTTACAGATGCAGAGGGAAAGACTAGGCACGAGTGGAAACAAAGTTCACACAGGTGACAAGGAGGTCATCAGTTCCATAAAGTTTGCTGCTGAAAGTTATGGGTGACAACTGCAAGAATTCATTGTGCAGTCCCACCTGAAAGCTGAGCTTTGTTGCAGCTTCCATATAGGAAGAGTGTGCACACCATTAATGGATGTGTTAGCCCCTTAAGCTGCAATAACTTGGCTGTGACTTTACTAGCCGTACCCCAAATACAAGGTAGGAAAGGATGAGACAGGAGAATATGAGGTACCATCAGTGTATCCTTAAGGGAAACCTGACAGACTATCATCAACTTGGGCAGCATTTGTGCTCTCCAGGCTAAGTTTTAATGTGAGAAATATGAGAAGGTCTGATGTATTGGCTCTGTAGACTTCCATGTTGAGTGGCTTCAATGTATAAAGGTGAAGATTAGAGAATGCAATTACTTGTACAAGTTGCTTGTGGGAAAATGTAGTAGACAGGGAAAGACAGATAGCATTTTTGATGAAGTCAAAGCAGTGACCAACCACATGAGAAGGATTAAGAGCTGGGTTAGAAATGTTGTTAGCACTAAATTCTTGTTCTCCCAACAAGTAATGGGACATTGCCAGAAGAGTACTTCAAAATCATAAATCAGATCTCAAAAATCACAACATCACTTTAAAAATTGTTGCCTAGTCTTTTTTTTGTTGTTTTTAATAATGGAACAGCATTCTTGTTATTTGGTTTCTCATTTCTTGACTCAGTAAGAGTACATTCTGTTTGTGTTTTTTTTATCATGACCACAAAACTAGAAGGATTTTAAAATGAAAAACGAAAACTGTTTTATTCCTTCTTGAACTAGGACTTCAATGAAATGTCAAGTGTCATGAGATTCATGATAAAAAGGATAGCTCTGGCAAAACATATAAACTTCTTTTTTGTGTTGAACCAAATAAACTTGTTTTATTTCCATGTTTTATCAGCTTCCATAGAAATGTTGTTGGATAACTATTTAGCATCAGGACTGTCATTCTTCTGATGAGAGGATGTGCTGCTTTCAGGAGCCTTCTGTTGAAGCAGACTGCCTATTCCAGCATGGGCATATTTTGAAAATGGTTAGTCTCACAGTCTCTTCTCCTAGCTATCATAACATATTCAGAAAAAATTGCCCACCTCTTTGTTGCAAGTGTTGGGTGCCATAAGTTTTCTATCAATGTACAAATTTAATCACAGAGGAAGGACTCCATTTTGGGTGCTTGGGAGTTTTGAGATTCTGCACCCTGTTGAGAAAATGACTTTCAGCATCTATAGCCATTTAGGTGACAGCAAAGTTTTCAGAAACAGAGGAGGAGGGAAAGAAATCAATGAGCAGAAATGATTAAGCACAGGCATGTAATACCAGGAAATGGTTGCTTTATCCATCTGCAGTCTTAACCATCATTCATCACAATTAGTTACTATGCAGTACCTTCAACTATAAATAGTTCTCATTTGACCTTTTCTGCAGCTTTTGAGCACAAAATATGCAGATTTGCCTTTGAATGCTTCCACATATTTCAGATATGAAACTGTAAACACTCTTGCACCAGGCTGGCACAAGACTGCAGTGGTCACCTGTAGGGGCAACCTCTTATCCCTCATGGGATAAGGCAAGGCACAACCTCCTTCAACAATACCAACCTTCTCCACCAATTTTAGAAAGTGTAATCACAGGGTGGACAGATCTGCTGAGGTTAGTGATGAGGTTAGATGGGCTTCAAGAAGCTGTGTGAGAGTACAAGACTGTAGTGAGATGGTTTGGCCTTCCTCTCCCTGCTGGTCCCCGCATTTTGATGCACACTCACTGCTAAACTCTGTCATTATCCTACAGGGATCAGCATTTCCTTCCTGCCACTGTACAGCACTTCTGGCAGCTGCATCTAGCCCTCCACATAACTCTGTGTTTGGGAGGACCCACAGAAGCTATTTTGTTTTGAAATCTGGGCTTCAGAGCTTAAAAATGTTGATCTACCTTAGGTGATTCTCTCGTTTTTCTTCTGGATTCAGCCCCTGTAGAATCAAGGTTACTCTGCCTAACTTGGGCTGTGGTAAAAGGAAAAGCAAAGTATTTCAGATCTGTATGCTAGCCATCATTATATGTCTGCAATACAGTCTGTCCTATGATGCCTGGATAAAATGGTGAAGAATCTCACCTAGGATTAATCATTGGGTATTCCCACGCATGCTCCTGTGATTTCCCATCAGCATTCCTTCTCTTTATAAGTTTTTATGGTTTCATAAATACTTTGCACTAGGCTTTGACTCTCAGAAACTGAAAATGGTTTGACCAGTACAAGGCTCTTTGTCTTGGAAGAAACAGAGAAAAAAAAAAACATCTTATGCTATGGTCTAATACCTTAGTCAGTTTTTCCCTTGGATATTTTAATCTCTTAATTTTTTCAATAAATGTAGTAGAATCATAGAATAGTTCAGGTTGGAAGGGACCTTAAAGATCATCAAGTTCCAACTCCCCTGCCATAGGCAGGGACACCTCCCACTAGTAATAGCCAAACAGAATATTCTCCTGCCTACAGACATTGTCTAAATCAAGCAAATGTTTGCATATATCTTGGTTAAGTTTTCTGTCTCTTCTACACTTTTACTTCCCAGATTCCTCTGCCACCTATTGTGGTGCAGGTCTTCTTTGCAGCTTGTGTCTATAAATGCTCTAATAATACATTGTGCAAGCATTTGCCATCACAAGAGTGCCCTCAAGTTATTTTTAAGCTCCACCATATGAAAGGACATCTAACTGCTAGCACTTGTGCTGCAGTTCACTGGTACAAAAATATGTGCACGGTTAATTGCTGGTATTAAATTGCATCTTGCAATTTAGCTGTGGCTACACTTAATATATTCTCTGAAATAGATATGCATGTGTGTGCACACCATGTGTTTTTTCTTGAGCATGAATGGCCGGGACCATTATAGTGTATGATGTGTTAAGCAGTAAATAAAGACAGAGACCTGGCCAGAGCCTGTAGAGCAACCTTGTGATGCAGAGCAAATTGCAGCAGGGTATGTGGTGGGTGAGGACTCAATGTGGAAACCAAAGGAAACTCTGTGGCAGATGTGGAATTAAGGAGAGAGGAGGACTCCTTAATTCTTGCTGTAAGGGCTTCAGAGTGGTATAAATGTAAATTTGAATGTGAAAATATTTTCATTCTGCATGCAGTAAAAGAAAACTAAGGAATACCAGAACTAATATGAAAACTCAACTGCCTTAGCAAACACACACATTTCATTAAAACACCTTCGTTCTTCCTCTGCTGTTGCCTATTTCACTTTGCTTTGGAAGAACATTTGCTTCAAATCTTTCCCGAAAGTGTAAGGAGATATTTCTGCATTCCTTTTCAGGCTGGGGCCTCTCGGCTGTGCCTGCAGATGTGTGATATGGTGGTTCACATGACACTGATATATGTCCAACATGCATGGAGTAGACATCACTCTATCCATTTGTATAGGTCACAAAGCAGCCAGTGATTTAAGAGGACTGTAACCATTATTTATTGATTAGCCTGATATGCCAGGTTCTGGGTGATCTTAACCTTTTTAAAGAAAAGTCTGTATTTATCTTAATGAAGTTATTAATGTTTTTAAAGATACCCTATATGTAGAGTATTCTTAAATTTTTGCTTATGTTATCTAGTAACACTACATGTTTTTGATTTACTTGAGTCACCTCAACTTCTCATTGCCCTAGACAACCAAGACTTACCTATAATCTTTTTTGCTAGAGCCTTATATCACAATACATTGGGATATTCTCCGCCAGTGATGAAACATTCACTGTGATTACTCTTGTTTTCTAGCTACCAGGTGTGATTCTCTACTTTTATATGCCTTTTGAAAAAGAGCTTAATGAATCCATCCCAAAAGCTTGCATACAAATGTCAAGTTTTCCTGTGTGATTATTCTGATGTTATTACAAGAAAGCCCGGCAGCCTTGTCACTGATCAGGGCCCTGTTACAAACGTACTCTGAACACATCAAAAAGAGACAGTCTTTCCCCTGAAGAGCCCAGAGTGTTGATATTGCTGCTCTAGCTGGTTGGGGTCCAGCTGCAGAGGCATAAGTTTCAGGAGCCAACCCTGTGTTTGTCATTGTGGAGAAATCCCCTTTACCTGTAAGAGCCAGTGAAATGTGAAGGTGCAAGGACAACCTACTGTGTGTTGTTGGAGTGCCATGGTAGAGGTCTAGCTGAGCCTTTTTTGCTCAGCAGCCTGTTTGCTTCACCCACTAGCAAGCAGTTGGTTTGCTTTGCTTTTAAAGATGTTCACTTTTAAATTTACTTTTCAATAGAAGAGAAGGAGCTCAATGATCTGTCTTGGCATGATGCACTGCACTAGATAAGTCGGGTGAAATGGCTTCAAGCACCCCCAATCCTATTTCTGTGTGCTGAAATTTCTGACTGTCTGACGGCAGTGGTATGAAGTTGGCTCCCTGAGCAGCAAAGATTGATTTCTCCTTTGAGTAGCCATAGTCTTCACAGAAGTATCCTTTCCAGTTATGTTTTGTAAGTCATCAGACATGCTGTTATAAATGATCACTGAAGATTACTGGAGATGCTGCAAAATAATAGTGAACCAAGTAGCATCTGTAATTTCCACTGCTGGTTTGCAATCATCCTTCAAAATGAACCCTATCTCAGTTGTAGGGCTAAACTTTTTCCCCCCTCCTCTTTACTGCAATATAAAACAGTTGAAATAGATACTGTCTCATGAATTTTTATGCAAAAAGCTTAGCTGCAATCCACTGTACCAGTAGCCAGCATTCTTTGTGAAGATCAAGACTAGCTTGGAAAATACTGGAGGGAAGTCTACATTTTGAGTTACTGTGAGGCTGTGTTACAGCTCAAGTGACTCTGAGATGTATATCTCTGATATTCGTTCTTCTCAGTTCCTCCAGTATAAATCAGATGCCACTTATGCACAGTATGTATCACCATTCTTGTTTGTTAATAGAGGCTTTACTGTTTTATGAGCCTGATCACCTCCCTAGCCCTTGATTCTTGTGAGTCACTGATGTCATAAATGCCCTCAGCACAAGGAACAGACATGAATCAATTTTAATGAAAAATGAGTGGTAATACCTGTATTCTTCTATATCTTCAGCGTGTTGAATTGTCTTGCAATAGTGCCATGAGCCTTAATCTGATAATGTTCTCAATCAGATATATAACTTAAGGCATAAGTGTAAGCCCAGTGGCTACTAAGCAATCCAAGCTTAAAAGCTTCATTAAAGGGCATGGTAAACCTTCTGTCTTGACTTGCAGATGTTCTATGTTTTTGGCAACTTATGTTCTCATGTTGTGATCTGAGCTTGCAACAGAGTTTTTGGAAGGACACCTGAGCTCACCTGGCTGTCAGGACTGGGAGGATGGGTGGCAAAACTCCAAAGTCTGTTCCTAAATTCCTGTATTGAAAATGCAGGTGGTGCCAATCAAAGGCAAAACCTGAGAGGAATGTCAGAATGTCAGTGCTGTGAGGCTGTCTTTTGATTTTGTATTTCAACTGTACCAATGGCGTTCTTTGCACTTCCTCTATTTTTCCTTAATAGAAATTTCTGCGGTTCATGCATTTCATATAAAATTTAAGGGCTATTGGGAAAAGAATTCACCACCAAATCATATTTGTGCCATAGAGCTTTCTGAAGCTCTTGTTGTGCTAATGACATTATTTCGAAAGCCCAGAAACTCATCACTATGTAAAATAGCCATCTCACCTCTTGGGGAACAACCTTCACCTTCTTCTGAAACAGCTAGAGCAGCCAGTACTCAGATCAAGAGGCATAGATGGCTTTTACCCTTGACTTTGGTAAAGAGGGAACGGAAAAAGGATTAGAATGGGAGCAATCTTCTAAGTTTATTCGGTGCTTTTTCCACCTGATTCTCCAATTGCTTCAGTGATTTCACTAAAACTTTGACAAAACTTTGTTTTTTGTGTGAAACTTCATTCCTCTATTTACTCTGCTATGCTTGCCCAGACTGGTTAGACTCTCTTGACTCCTTCCCTTTGTTGTTGCACTCTTCCTGTTATCCTGTATTAGGCAAAGCTGCCAGGAAACTTGAAATACTCTTGGGTGGGCAATTGGTGGGTTGCAAAGCCAAGAAGGATGAGTGACATGACGAGTCTGGGGCAGTTGCAGTGCTGCAGTTTTAGCTGGGGTATCCCGTGTACTCGCCCTTGTTCTAATTTTTTTGAAAGCCAGAAGAGGCTGAGGTGCCTAACCCAGGTAGTGACCAGTTTCTTTAAAGCCTCCTAAGGGTTGATTTAGCCAAAAAAATCTGCCTGACGTGAACATGGCCTGATACAGTCTTTTTCTGTTCCCACTGGTCTCAAGTGGCATACACAAGCCCTAGAACATGTCACTCACATTTTGTTTTAAAGCTCTTCTCTTCACAGTAACTTTTAGATCTTTTCTGCCTATTATCTCTCTGTTGATGAGAGCGTCCCCTTTGTGATTAATGGAGGGAACTTGAAGCTGCTGTGCTATATTCTGTGCTCTTCTTTCAACGTGCTATGTGATTTTAGGGCTGTATTTATTTTCATTTAGATGGTAGGCACTTTAGTGTATTTTTGAAGCCCTCCAACTATTTGACTCTTGTAAAATTAAGTGTCCTGTTGCACTAGATAATGTGTCTGGGTGCTGAATTTTTACCCTTAGGCTTCAACATTATTTTTGAGAGCTCTCTTTTAATGCTGGTGACTTGATTTCCTCACTTGGTAGAGAGATTTTATGAGAAACCCTTTGCCTCTTACACAAGGATACAGAAAAAGTTACATTTTAAAATAAAAATGTACTTTTTAATAGTGAATTTTTATTTCAGTCACTGCTAATTTTTCATCTAGATCAAAATTAATGATTCATTATTCACAGTCTAGCTCCAGCAGCACCAGTAGACTATTCTGACCAACAATCTCTTTTCACTAGTTTCTGTCAATCTGCTTGTTTTGTCTAGTTACAAAGTGTGCAACATTTCCTATAAAAATTAAAACAATAATGTCTATCTGCATCTAACATACCAGATAAGATACCAAAGCAAAATGATTTGTAGCATCTATTCTCAAAAGTTATTCCCTCTTACTTATTTTTTTTAATATAATCCATGGAAACAGGTTTTTTTGTGAATTCTGAACCACACATCCTTTAAATGGGTTTGTAATGAGATGGCTCTTTTATATGAATTTGTGAACTTCACTGTCAATTCAGATCAATAAATCCTGAACCAATTGAGGTTTTTTTAATATAACGTAGTGAAGAAGAAGAAAGTGCTATAGATTTGATTGCTTCCTCCAGGTTTTGAAATATAAAGAACAAACACAGTATCAGAATAAAGATTTTTTTTTCTTTTTTTTTCCAGGTTGGGTTTGTGCAGTATGTATTTAGTCATTCTGGCTGATTCACAGCTAGAGGTTTGCATCTTCAGGAGTGAGTACAGGGTGTTCCTTCTGAGATACAACGGTCAGTTCTGCAAACACTGCTTAAATGATATCTTGCCATATTATGGCAGCTCCTGCCAGCACCTCTGTAAGTTAGGGGTTGTATCAGCATTTCCATTATAAATATAACATTTACACTACTACCACCTTCTTTGATTCATATCATGCTTCTGCACTGTAACACGGAATCACATTTGTTCACTGCAGCTATATAGCGCTGTATAGAGGGCTGAGGGCTCGAGGGATTTTTCTTCAAGTGCTCCCAAATCTTTCTCCCATACTATAAAGCTTAGTGCTGCCTTTTCAGCAAATATTGGTGCTTTTTATTCTTTGCTTCAAGACACTATTCTGTTTATATGCTGTGTACCCGGACTAAGGTGCATTTCCAGTTTATTGGTACACATATTGAAGGGGCCTTAAATCCTGCCACGTGTTAACTACCTGGTCATTTAGAAGGAACAGTTGTCAGAACACAGTTCTTGATGCATAGTATGTAGAGAAGTGACAGAAAAAGGAACTGGGTGTAAGAACTTCTTAAAACTCATGTATAATGAGCATGCAGTGTACTCATTATCCATTGATGTGTGCGTGATGTTACAGACCCAAGTAGCAAGTTATTATAAATGGCATCATCATTCTATTAGCAAATGGTGTTGGAAATTACATTTATAAGCACACACCTGGGCCCAGTAGCTATCCATGACAACTGACATCTTATATTTAAAGAGCTTGTTTGCTCACTCAGAGGGGTGTAAACATTACCCTTTTTTGTTTTTTTAATATGAGGTACTTGGAGACAACCCCATATTTTTAACCATAAACTTCTACAAAAATAGTTATTTTGAAAATTTTTAGGTGAAAAATCATACCATCAGGGATTCAATCTGCCTAAATGGCCACCTTTTGTGTCTTGTGACACAGCATGAAAGATCTTGAGGTTTGGATGAATTGTACTGCAGTATAAGTATCACCTCTGTTTCTTGGAGAATTCTATCAAGCAAGGCGGCCATACCAGTTCTTCCAGGTTCTGAGCTAACCAGGATTTGGTACCACCAACTTCAGTGACATATGGAGCAGGGAAGTTAAGGGCAGAGTGATCACAGGGAATCATAGAGAATGTCAGCCCTCCTGATACCCACTCCACCTTAGAGCAGTTACCCGCAGAGTTCTGAAGACTTGAGCTGTGAATCCACTACATTTTAAATAAGCACTTAGATTAAGAGAAGGAAGAAAAAATAAAAATAAAAAATTTAAAAATTGAAGTCTTTTATAACAAAAATTACCCAGTGAGGCCCCTACATTTTTTCACCTGCTAACACACTAGCAACTTTCTTCCCACCTCACAAATTATATTTACAGTTTCCTTGTGGGTTTTGCCCTGAAGTCAATTTTCACTCCAGCAACTTTTCTTCTGTTCTGTGCCTTGGCTCCTTAGGTCATTAACCTCAAGCAAGGAACTTTGTCAAATACTTTGAAAAACGAAGTCCACTCTATTTCCCTTGTCTGTCCTGGTGGCAATACAGTGCAGTCAAAGAATTCCAGCAATTTTCTGAGGCATGACCTGCCTCTCCTGAAACATGCTGGTATCTTTGCAATCTTTCAGCAAGCTGTGCTGTACCAAATGTTCCTCCATTTGATCTTCTTAAATATTTACTCAACTGTTTCCAGTGACTCTTTTTCAGCTAACTGGTCTCCAGTAACTTGACAAACTCAGCCAGCTTGATGGCTTGCTTGTTTGTTTTTAATAAAAATCTCAAACAGAAAAATATTTTATTCTCATAGCTTACAGTCTCTCCTAATGTACAAAATTGCTAATAATTCTGTGGCTCTGGAGAAATATATTTGGTTGTGTTGTAGGACTAGGTTGATCTCTTGGTATCATTTCAGAGAGAGGAAACTTGTTAAATAGTGGCTGCCCATGTTTACTGTTATGTGCCATGAAAATAACAGTCTCGCTAAGAAATACAATAGAATTGGTGCTAGCTTTAGGGACATGGTGATTATTTTGAAATGACAAAGTAATTGGCTTTCTTAGCAATATAATCCTGCAAGGACTGGAAGCTTAGAAATAGGTGGAATGAATTCTCTCCAACTTAGCATACTAAGTGGGTTCTACACTGTTAATCCACTGGACCAAGCCTGAACAGACACAGAGAGTGGAGGGAAGCAGCAGGGAGTAATTCTGGGTTTGGTTTTTTTTTTAATGACCAAAATTAAAGTTGATTAACTTGTGCCCAGAACTATACCTGAAATTAAAAAAACCAAGGATTTTCAAATCTATTTCTGTGCCATATCCTCTGTTTTCTTCTAGTATCATATTACTGCATTCAGCGCAGACCTCTTGTCTCTCTTGCAGGTTCTGGCCCGAGCCTCACCAGTACAGAAAATCATTTCAAGTTATGAGTGGAGGAAATTTTTAGACAGTTCTCTTCCTCCCTATGTTCCTATCTCTTCAAAGCTTGCAGGCAGTGAAGACTCTTTTGCTTGAGCATAGGAAAGTTTGAGTGTTTAGATCAGAAAATCCAGAGTTTGCTCTCTTCTGTCACTGGAAAACTTTGAATGGCTGTAGCATGGAGAAGTAACCACGATGTCCTAGCTGGTCATTGATCTTTTCAGGCACATTCTTCTAACTGGGGCATCCTCGTGGCATGAGGAACAGAATAATAATTTGTGAAGAAAGCATACTAAGTCAATCAAAGGCAGTTCCTTTGCTCTCCAAGCTAGTTAGGGATGTTGACTCTGCCCTGTGAAGCTTCCTGAGAAGAGCGGGAGAGGAAAGGATGCAGCAGCAAGAAAGTAGAGTGAAAGAGAGGAACCATGAGGACCTGAAAACTTCTGCAGTAGCAGTGAGCAGTATATATCTGGTATTTCTGCTGCTTTTTCTTGAAAGCAGCAGATTGGTGAGAGAAGTACTACATTTTCACCTTATGTTTGACTTCTTGTCATTTTCTTTCTTCCTTCTCTTCCCTCCCCTTGTGCCATAGGATTTACCGGGTTGCAAATTGAGCAGTATAAAGATAAAATGACTCAGGTCCAACTCTTCGCCTCTGCCCCCGGGGCAAACCTCTTCCTACTCTGCATCTCAAAGCTTCACTCTGCTGTTTGGCGAGGGTGAATTTTCTCTAAAGCTTACTCTAATTCTCACTCTTTGTTTGGCTAAATTGGTTCTCCAGGAGTCACCCCAATAAAGCAGATGGCATAATCAAGCATGTACAGATTAGGCAGAGCATAATTGGTGTTGATCAAAATGTTTTTACTTTAACTTTTGCTTTTTAGAGAGATTGGCATTTCAATCAGACTGATTTTTTTTTTTAAATGTCAACATTTCACTATTTAATTTCTCAGAAGCTGAGAAACATTTTTTCTTTCAGCTACTGTAAAGTTAGGCTTTCAGTTTTCATGGATATTTGAAAAAAAAATTTAAAAGGCACTTACTTTTAGGTAATAAAAACTACAATTGCATAGGAGAATTTGAGGTCTGAATTGTCATTTTTTAAACAGTATAGAAATTCTCTATATAGAAATGTTTATTCTTAAAAATCTGTTTTAATATTGATTTTTTAATTTTTAATTTTTTTTTAGTTGTTGAAGAGTCTGACGGTATCAATTCACCTTAGATAATATCTGTATAGACCCAGTAGTACCTCATATAAGTCTCTGTAAGTCTCTGCTAATGACCATGTAATATTCCTCTATAAGTCAAACACTGCTCCTGGGATCCTGGGGAAGGAGAGGACTGAAATAGATGCTGTTGTGTGGATTTTATAAATACACACTCCAGGTCTGTGTTGAAGGATATTGCCATTTTATAAAAAATTGGAATGTGTTTTGGCCCCTTTCCTGTGTTTCAATTATAAATGTCTTATCAATTTAAACCCTTTCATTACAGTGCTGAATGCTATTTTATTAAGCAAAATCAGATTACAATGCAACCATCAGTTCTCCATTGAAGTCCCAGATGACACTGGCCAGTGGTGGCCATATTTATTGGATGCTACATCAGATGTGAACCTGTCCCTTGATATGCCTTTTGTTTGGTTTCAGTTGTTTACTGGTAATTACCAAACCTCCTCTCACTGATGCCTGTTTGTCTGTCTCTGTCAGTAAATAAGGATGCTCTGCACAGACATATCTTGACTCCTTTTCCTGTAGTTTGTTTGTTCTGAGTCTGATCAGTTTGTCCTTCGATGATCAGAACTTCCCTATTTTCTACCTCCCATTATGTTATGATTATGACTTTGGTAAAGTCACATCTGTGCTTGGTGGGTTTTGCAGCTGAGGTAAAAAGATTCAGAGCTGATATTGCTGCTTGGTATTTCACTCTGTCAGAAGTAATGGATGCATACCTTGGAGTGGGAATGGCACAGAGAAAGAACTGCTTGCATCTGAAATACATTGCTGTTTAATGTCTGCTGCCATTCTCTCTTTCCTGTTTCTAGTTTCTGCATAACATTTCATGAGAAGCTCCTCTTCACAATTTCTTCAAGATTTAATTTGGTCTTAGGCAAGCAGATACTAAGATGCTTCCCACTGCTGTAGACTCATTTTTATTCCTGATCCATGAAACCTGTATTTGCACTTCTCTAAGAATTCAGCAATTCCTTTGTTCATTACAATGCCTTTTATTTGTGCCTGATGCTGCTCCTTATCTCTCCCTACATAAGTTGTCATTTTCATCTCCTGACATTGAAAAAGTTTCTTGGAAATTCAGGTAAAAATAGTTAGGAGAGGATGCAAAATAAGCGAAAGGTTTCAGTTTGCCAGCCCTCTCCCTGCCCAGTATGTGTGGACCTGATGCACTTTGATCTCTGCAGTGTATTAGGGTGTCCATTATCAGCAATGGAAGCTTGTTAACACAGTAACATGGAGACTATCCATTATTCCTCCTGCTCCTTTATAAGGAGGCCATTAAAATAGAGCCAAGCTCCTTTCCCTACAGCTTGAAATTTGAACAAATTTAATTTCTATTTATTAGGGAAACTTGTTCTGCTGGGGGGGAAAGAAAGCCAGATTGACAGTTTTGGGATATAAAGTCCTTTATTCATCAACAGAGCAGGTAGAGGAAGTGGCTATTTCTCTTGCCTAGCCAATTTTTGCTCATCCCTGACCTAGAGGTATCACCTCAAGCTTGGAGTTCATTCTCCATGTCTTTCTAATCATTGGGCTCTCTGCTGAGGTATGTGCCAATTAGCACATGTTATTTTTGTGATGTGGACGGCTGACCATTAAAGAGGACAGAGACCAGGAAATTTACTTCGTGCAATGAAGTTCATCATCATAGCAATGTTGGATTGATTTGTATTGCTGCCCTGAAACAGTTTGGCTATGTTTATGTTGCATTACCAAGTCATTTCAGTCATCTCACCCCCAGCAGTTGTGTAGTTTTCTCACAGAACTTTCACACAGAAGGTTGCATGTTGCATGTTCATGTTAGTGAACCAGCCATGTAAGCCTGAGCTTTGCCTCTGACTTTTGGCCTAAGGATCTGTGTCCCTCCAGTCTAGCCAGCCAGTGACCATCACTATCTGCCCTTCCCACTGCCTAGAGACTTCTGTAAAGAAAGGCGAAATACCCATGATTGTACAGAACCCTCAGAAAATTCCATTTTAGGTTCATGAGAGATCTCTCTGCAAAGTCATTCTGGCCTTTCACGCTGGAGTGTGTGTGGGTGGTGGTGTTTATTTGCAATCAGGCTAAGATCTACTGACTGCAAGGCTAAATGTTGCTGGTCCCTAGAAACCTAACTGGAACTGAAGACTCTTTGGGATCTTGAGCAGGGGCTGGACAGCTGTCCACGCGGGAATGAAAGATCCTGAGGTGATAAATACTGTGGGCATACCCATTGTTTTTAGGGCTAGGCTGAAGTTAATATATGCAGAAGAGTCTACTATGATTACAGATGGGTCCTGCATCATCTCTTGTTTGCACAACAAGGGGCCAAGCAACCCATGCAGGCTTTGAAATGTGCTTCAACACCAGAAAAGGAGGGGGTGGAGGATGCTGGCACTCTTGGGCAGCGTTACTGACATGCTTACACAGTTGCTCAGTCAAAGGAATTTGCAGCCAAAGGGTTCTTCATTGAGCGTGGTGGGCAGTGGAAGCCCCACCTTGTTTGAAAACTTGAAAACATCCCAGGGTATAAATCTCATTCATTTGCATTTCTTTTCAGAGGATGAGGTGGAGCGTGGAGGATAGCAGTAATGATGAGGATTAAACCAGCAAATGGGATGAGCTTGTGGAATACCTAGTGCTATGCCAGAGTGCTCTGCTTCTGAAACATGCACCAGATGAGGCAAGAAGGCTGCATGAGGCATTGCTCACTTCATACTGTGTAGTGTTATTGTTTTCACAACGATGGAAAGAAGCTCAAGAGTTTTGTTTTGAAGCTGTAGAGATAGATCACAATCCAAAAAATGAAGACTTACCTATTTTTTTGTTTCTCCTCTCCTCTCCTCTCCTTTCCTTTCCTCTCTTTGTTTTTGTTTAGTTCAGGGAGCGGTTTGTCAATGGCTTTTTTTAAGGGGAAAAAAAAGTCTTGAATTTGGAAAATTCCCAACTCCTATCTGTTCATAACAGTCATATCCCATTACATGACAATGGTGATGTGAAGTGGACTGATGGAACTGGGTGGGACATGTCACAATGTGGAGCATGATGTGTCAATCTGACAAGTGTAAGAGACATTGTTTCCTATAACCTGATTTATTTAATTTTTGAAAACTGCTTTTCAGAAAAACAAAAATGTCAGGCCAACCTAGCATTAGAGAGCAAAAATGGAGTCAGTTGTTTGCTTGCGTGGAAACTGAGCAGAAAATGTCCCTGAGAACAAGGTGTAGTCTTCTTCTGCACTAGAAAGGCAAGAGATACTCTCTCACTGAGGAGAGAAAAAGACGTAGTGGGGTAGACAGGGCTGAGAAGCTGAACAAGTGGAAAAAAAAGTTTTTTCAATGATACAAATTATAAACTACTCCACATAGGGTGCAGAGATATCTGCATTGGCTGTTTTATGTTGCAGTGTTTGATTTGTGACATGAAACACCAATGTTAATCAAGGATATACCTAGCAAATTGGAGCTGTTGCTTTCAGTGCTTGAGCTGTTAATGTACCATTGGCTGAGAGACCTCCTTGCAGATGTGTCATTCCATTTCCTACTGCAACTGACATAGCATGTATGGTAGGTCCATCAGTTCTTTCTTCCCCAGCCCTCCCCCAGAGCTGCATAAGGGTGTCTCCTACTCTGCTGTTGCCTCTGGTGTAAATATGAATTGGTGATAGAATCCAAATCTAGCAGGGTTCCTGAGCCAGGGGAGAGATTCCAATCCAAGATGAGAGGTTCTCATGCCAGCAAAATCTACTCCAGTCTTTGAATGAACCTTCAGACATGGAAATCTGGTAGGACTCCAAGATATGTATATGCTGCATAGCAAGAGTCTGACAGAGTCATCAGAGTACCAGGTAGGGAAGGTCTTAAAATACTTTTAGCAAGTCATGTGGAGATCTAGTTTCCTGTTTTCTGTCCTTCACTAAAGCTTGATGTGCAGCTTCTCCCACACCAATCTTAAGGTGGTGGTTCAGATTTTATCTAAAAGAAGAACTTTTGTAACTGCTTATTTATGAGCCAAATCCTCTTTTCCATTCATATTCTGTTGAAGTAACTTGCCATGGCAAGATTTTTCTTATTGGCAGCCACTAAAATTACTTGGTTATGAACTATCCAGATTTTATCAGACAATTAGCAAATCAGCCCAGTGTTTGTGTGTGTATATATGTGTGTCTGTTTGCGTGTGTCTGGGTGGTAATTGATGTTCATGATATATGGCTGGCTGGCTAGAATATCTCACTACCCACACAAAATGATTGCTGATAAGAAGGCCTTTTCCAGCTCAGTATTAGTATGCTTTATCTGAAATTGCTGACAAACCTTTGCTTCTGATTGTGTGCTTTTGATGCAAAATGTAACATTGTGCCTAATTTCAAGCATAACAGTTCTGAAAAAGTCTCCTGAGGAGATATTAAGTTATATTTATTTATTCTGTCTTGGGTGATAATGCAAGTCACTAACATGACAGTGGAAGCAAGACCTGGGTACAGAACAAAGAAAGAGACATCCTGCCTAAACCACAAATGTGGTCTCCAATTGTGGTGGTAATTTAAGAGCTACACACAAGATGTCTTTTCAGGAATGCTGGATCCCTGTCCTCTGCAGGTTGACTATTCTCCTCAGTCTCGTGTCAGCTGAATTGATGCTTTTGCCACCCAGCAGCCCTAGGAAGATAATAACTGTCAGTCAAGAGCAATCTGTGCTGCATTTATAGTAACAAATAGGACGCCAGTTTGGAGAGAAGATGATACTCATATAAATACACTCTTGCAATGGTTATCCTCCTTTTATACTTACATGTATGTCTGGGTGCACAAAATGAGTGTGTGCTAAATACACACCACTCAGATCTGGATCTTGGCTTTAAGAAAGGTATTGAAGCATTTTTCTTCACCTGCCTCAATGAAGAGTGCAACGTGGATGTGGAACCCCTGCAAAGAAGTGCATGTGAAATTTCTTTCTCACTGGTTCAGCTCTATTAATCAGTTCAGCACAAACTTGAGTATTTTAATAACAGGCATGGAATATTATGCCTGCTCTAAAATGGCTAGTTTTTAAGCACTACTTGGTCTGTGTTTGTGTTAACCTAGTTGGGGGAAAAGCAGGTTTTAAGCTTATCCTCCTTTTCTTTCCCTAATCACAGCTACAGGGCAAAACATGCTAAGTGTCTAATAGCAGGAACAGCATTATCATATGCTAATATACAGTAATATTAAGAATAGCACAAAGAACAAACCTCTGACTGTATGTTTGTGTTGAAATCCATGCTTGTGGATAGAGCTGTGATATGTCTGGTTGTGATTTTGGAGAGAGAATTTGTTCTCCTCAGGCCTCTTCAGCTCACAAATTGGTGGTGATACAAGAATTCTCATTCAGAAGTATTTTGCAGTATTTGTTTCCTGCTGAATATTACTGCAGGGAAAGGTAACAAGCAAAGACAGTTTGCTCTCTTTGCTCAAGAGAAACCTCACCATCTCTTGCATCTTCCAAAAGATTACCTGTCTATTCCCCTCTCTGGAAAGCTGAGAGCTGCACTGGAGAAGTCCAAGGATGAGAAAAACTGCAAGTGGAGAAAAGAAGGAACATCTGAGATTCTTCACTAAATAATCAGAGGACTGAATGATTTCAGATAAACACAGGAGTTATATAATACATTCCTACTCCATGAGTAATCATATGCAAAGATTGACATGTTTTTGAGCATTCCCAAAACTCATCCTGGGTTTACTGTGGACATTTCTGCATGCAAAAATCAACAGTTGAAAGCAAAAAACCCCAAACAAACAAAACAAAAACACAAAGGAGAAAAAAAAAAGGAAAAGAGTGTGATTGTACTCCTAGGACAACATCCTGAATTTTTCCGTGGTGGACCCTTGCCATTACCATGGCAAAATGCCTGGAAACTGCCGTTCTTTTCCACAATAAATGTTTTGAAGGAAGAACAAAAGAAGTTTGAGCTTTTGGCAGATCATTGGAGATTGCTGTGTTCAGATCCTCAGCTGGTGTAAATCAAGATAACTGCTGTATTGCTACAGTAGTTAAAAACTGACTGACTCTCCCATCCATCATGCCTGGCTGCTATGGAGAATATTTCTTTACAGCTGAGATGGAGATGCTGAAGGTACTACTTCTACCACGTGGTGCCTATTTTATTGTAAAGAAAATACTACTTATTCTTAATTGCTTAAACTCCCATGTATATAACTTGTGGTAGCACCTGTCAGCTAAGCATTCACTGTGTGTGACACTTTGCTTTATTTCCTTGGCTCAATAGTTGAGTGACATGCCAATTTGCTATGAAGATTCATAAGAGGATCAATGGAGATCAGAGTGTATGTTTTAAATTTAAAAGCTCCTTACTTTGTTTGATTTCCATATTATATCATAATATACATAGCAAAAAAGTATCTGTGCTGGCCCTAAATATTCAATCAGTAAATTATAATCAGGAAAATTAACAAGCTTTATATTTAAAAGCAAAGCAATGTTTTTGTAGTTAATCGTAGTCAACAGGTAAGTGTCCTGAAACCTCCATACATCTAAAGACTGTATGACAATTTAAATACTGCGGTCTAAAAATACAGATCTACAATTGCATAGGGATTAAATATGTAAGTCCTCCTTTGCATATGAACTCAGGTGCAGTTTATCTGGCTAGTGTCCAGCAGTGAGTGTCTTTTTAGCTCTTTTACATAGAAAAAAATGTCCTGGGGAAATTAAAACTCATCTGAGCGGTGTCAGGAACTATGTGTCCATAACATGATTTAGATAAGGCTAGAAAATTTCACTATTGGCTCTTATACCTCGTTATTTAATAGCCAAGTCTGGATTTGAAATACTGTTGAAGTTTGAGCACCAAATTGCTGAAGCAGGAAAGGCAAGAAAGTAGCTCCACATGGCTGTGTGTAACTGGGTGAATCAGCAGCAGTTTTGCATTCAGGTGATTACAAGGGAGACAAAAGAGTGAGGAGTCAGTCTCAGAGACCCCACATTCCTTTACATCCCAAATTCATACAGCTCTGTCTACCCTTTGCAAGGCAAAGGCATTCCTCCCTAGATTTTCCATAGCATCATCAAATATAAATCTTTAAAGACATTCTGGAAGTCAGATTTTCCTTTATACTGAAAAATGTAATATCTGATCTGTAGCCCAAATGTTGCTTAGTGTTAATCTGTGCATTCAGTTGTTTATCTCCTGTTGGTAAAGGGTATTATTTCAGAATCGACTAGCAGTTGATTTGATTAGCTGTGTTATCTTCTGGAGTAGTCTACTGCTGCTTTGCCTGTAGACCAGGGAAATAAGTAATTACTAGGGTTGGGAAAAAAAGTAGAAAATAAAGTACCATTAAGAACGAGAGAATCAAACTGAGGCAAGAAATATCAGTCTTCTGAACTTCCACATTTCTCCAGGAGTATCCTAGATGGTGAAATGCTGACAAAGGAGACAAGGTGGTTCCCTCTGAGAGACCGACAGCTAAGCCAGGAGTGTGACCGCCTCCATGGTGAAGTCAGAGGTCAGGCTTCAGCTAATGCTGTGGTCATGCACTGGTGTCTCTGACTGGCCCTGCACCTACCCAAAGGTCGTTTGCATGATGAGCATCATTGTATGGGCTACTCTAAGCCCTTTGTGCTGGCAGAAAATGGCAAGGTTGGGAGAAGTCTCCCTCGTCTTGTGGTTTTAATACATTTGGAATTTAATGAAATTACTCTGTCACTCTCACTTAAATGTAGGTTATGAAATGGCATTGTTCATGCATTCTTTTTGTATTCCTCAGAAACACTGTGCAACAGTAGGTAGACAGAAAACAGGGACAATTTATGGGGAATTAAAAGCATGTCACATCACCTCCTCCTTCCATGATTTCCTTTTAGCAAAGGAATAGCTGGAGTTTTCTGCAAGATGTCATGGCCCATTCAGATGGGAACTGGAGCATTTCTCTTAAATTCAGAGAGTCCTCAGCTCCTGATTGGCTTTGGACCTCAGAAGAAGATGGAGAGAACTCAAAGAAGTAGAGAATTCAGATCATAGAGTTTAGGAAATGGTGATAATCCACTGAGAGCATAGGTCCTGGAAATAGCCCTCTACCAATGCAGTTAAAATTTTCCTAAGTATAAGTGGGAGACATCTCACAAAATACACACCTGGTCAGACGCTTCTGTGGTTTGTATCATTGAATGTGATGAATAGTAATGGACTTAAACAGTGTTCTAGGTAGCTGCCTCTTTACTACATCTCTATTGTGCTGTTTCCCACCAATCTCCTTTTGTCTGGATCTGTCCTTCGTAACTCTACAGCCTTCTCATGAGTGCAGTGCTTCTAGAGTTCTCCTAAAACCTTTGGTTTTGCACTCCATGCTTTCTGCAACTTTTTCTCATTGGTGTTTTCAGTCAGTCCCAAAGAGAAAGAAGTTACAGTATAATTTACATCTGTCATCTTCATATTGTAATTGGCTTGACTTGAATCCCTTCTTAAGCATGACTGTGTGTGAAGAGCAGGTTCGTGAACACCTGAGAAAATTGGAGGTGCACAAGTCCATGGGACCCGGTGAGATCCACCCATGGGTCCTTAGAGAACTGGCAGATGAAGTTGCCAAACCACTGTCCATCATATTTGAAAGGTCATGGCAGACTGGTGAAGTTCCCACTGGCTGGAGAAAGGGGAACATAATTCCCATATTTAAAAAGGGAAAGAAGGAGAACCCAGGAAACTACAGGCCAGTCAGTCTCACCTCTGTGCCTGGCAAAGTCATGGAGCAGATCCTCCTAAAAGGGATGCAAAAACACATGGAGGGTGACACAGAGGTGATTGGAGGCAACCAACATGGCTTCACCAGGGGCAAATCATGCCTGACCAATTTGGTGGCCTTCTATGATGGAGTAACATCCTCGGTGGACAAAGTGCAACTGACATCATCTACCTGGACTTGTGCAAGGCATTTGACACTGTCCCGCATGACATCCTGGTCTCCAAACTGGAAAAGAATGGGTTTGATGGATGGACCACTCGCTGGATAAGGAGCTGGTTGAATGGTCGAACTCAAAGAGTTGCAGTCAATGGCTCATTGTCCAAGTGGAAACCAGTGACGAGTGGTGTTCCCCAAGGATCAGTACTGGGACCAGTGCTATTTAACATCTTCGTAGGAGATATGGACAGTGGGATCGAGTGCACCCTCAGCAAGTTTGCAGATGACACCAAGCTGTGTGGTGCAGTTGATACACCTGAAGGAAGGGATGCCATCCAGAGGGACCTTGACAGGCTTGAGAGGTGGGCCCAAGCCAACCTCATGAAGTTCAACAAGGCCAAGTGCAAGGTCCTGCACCTGGGTCGAAGCAATCCCAAGCACAGATACAGGCTGGGTGGAGAGTGGCTTGAGTGCAGCTCTGTAGAGAAAGACTTGGGTGTGTCAGTTGATGACAAACTCAACATGAGCCAGCAGTGTGCACTCGCAGCCAAGAAGGCCAACCAAATCCTGGGTTGCATCAAGAGGAGTGTGACCAGCAGGTCAAGAGAGGTGATTTTACCCCTCTACTCAGCACTGGTGAGACCCCACCTGGAGTATTGCGTCCAGTTCTGGAGCCCTCAACACAGGAAGGACATTGAGCTGTTGGAGAGGGTCCAGAGAAGGGCCACGAAGATGATCAAAGGGTTGGAGCAACTGCCCTATGAGGACAGGCTGAAGGAGTTGGGGTTGTTCAGCCTGGAGAAGAGAAGGCTCAGAGAGGACCTTACAGTAGCTTATCAGTACCTGAGGGGGTCCTACAGAAAGGCAGGGGAAGGAATTTTTAACATAATATCGGATGGGAGGACTAGAAACAATGGATATAAATTGGAGGGGGATAGATTTAGACTAGACATAAGAAAGAAATTCTTTACAGTGAGGGTGGTGAAATACTGGAATAGGTTGCCCAGGGAGGTTGTGGATGCCCCCTCTCTGGAGGTGTTCAAGACTAGGCTGGACAGGGCACTGGGCAGCCTGGTCTAGTGGGAGGTGTCCCTGCCTATGGCAGAGGGGTTGGAACTCGATGATCTTTAAGGTCCCTTCCAACCCAAACTATTCTATGATTCTATAACAGCAGTCGGCCACTCTATCCAGCTAACCTGCATAGCTTGCTCTTTGCATAACCAACTGTCTATGCCACAATCCCTTGTCTTCCTGTGTACTGAGGTGTTCACACGTGCTAATTTTGATGTGCCTGCTACATTCAGTGCATGTGATTTTGGTGCACTATACATCTGTGAATACTGCATTTGATCATGCTGCTTCTGAGCTGTACCTTCAGTCCTTCTCCAAAATTTCTCATGACTGTCCCTGTCAGATCCAGCTTGCTCTGAGAATAGACATTGTTTGGAAATGAATGTTCCTGATGCAAGAGTATGTCTGGTATATAAGTTCACTTCTGAGGGCCCCTTGTAAACAAATGGAGATTAGGATAGAATCAATCATAGAATCATAGAATAGTTCAGGTTGGAAGGGACCTTAAAGAAAGGGTAAAGCCAGGCTGAATTGCCTTTAAAATGTATTTGTGCTACAGGTGGGCAGACTCCTCTAGTGTCTCAAAAATGCCATGGAATTCTGAGAGCCCACCTTTCTTTGAGACTTCTTATTAATATTAAGTGCCTAGCACTTCCTACTTGGATTTACTACACTGCTGTCTGTGCTAGTGCCTTCCAACATTACTCTGTCTGATATTGAAATCAGGAATTATTTCAACACCTTTCTTGGGACAGAGTCTCAAGCTATAGCCTCACCTTGGGCATTTTCTTCTGCCTTGTATGAGGTCCAAGGAGGGAGCTGATTTGCTGAATATGAGGAGCTATTAGGATATTTGCTTTGAGTGAGCATACATTAACACAGACACATTTCTCTACATTTCTGAGGTAGTTTATTCAAAGCTATCCAAGTGTGATGTACTGCCATGCGCTTACACCCTTCCTGTCTGAAAGCATCTCCTCCCCACTCAGATATGATAGTGGTGGCATGATTGTTTTCCCAACTGCTGCCTCTTTTACTCATTTTCATTAGAAGCCTTCTTTGCAGTGACTGTCTCATCTCCCGTCTTTTTTCAGTCTGTCTCTCAAAAATTTCTTGCATGAGGGATAGAGAATGAACAAAGGATGGTTGTGACTTAAGAAAAATAAAAGAGCATATCTATATTTATCTGCCAGTTGATGCAGCTATTACTTTGAAAGCTGGTTGTGAGGAGAAAAAAGGTCCATGATACAAAACCAGCTGGAATTTTTGACCCCTGCTGAGTGGAAGGAGATCTATGGCCACATGTAACTGCAGCAGACATTTCCATCTCCCACAGATAGATCAGGGAAGCCAGAATGCTCCTTTCCCTTGACAAATCTGTAAAAGGGAATGTTTCCCTTCCAACACTGAATTGACACAGCTTTGCTGTGACTGAATTCTAAAGAATGCGAGCAATTCTCCTCTCCCAATATCTTTTCTGTGACTCTTAGATAGTGGGAAGCACTGCCATCATTTACCTATGCAACGACTCTCTATCTTATTGTTACTCCATAAAACATACCCTTAGAAAAGATGAACAGTTGTCAGTTCATTGCCTGCACTGTCACTTTGCAAACTCTAAATAATAGTGAGATTATGGCATGCTATAAAAGTACCTTCAGATAAACCTGTCTGAGTGCCAGGCTGATATTTGCTTTTGGATTAGATTTCAGTGTGATCTCCTTTTTCTTTTTATTTTTTTTTAAGGTAGCTCTTCTAATTGTCTTAGAAACCCAAAGAATGCCATTGAGAGCAAACCTGCAGAACATATTGTTAAGCCAGGAAGAGAAGACTGTACTAAGTTAATTTTCAGCTGATTTGTTTGTACTCGTAGCTGAGTAACTCAGCCTTTCATGTAGTTCTCCCATGCAAGTACTAATCTGGCTCACTGGCTTTTGAGATTTTAAAGGATCCTAGCACAAGTCTGAACAAAGTACATGCAGCGTCTAGACAGAGAGCTTAATTCACTCTCAGGCTGCAAAAAGCTGTGTAACAGTTTTTGCTTCTACACTTAGAAGGCCAAACTTGCTTAAAACTTGAGTTCTAGAGCTTGAGCTCTGACCTGGGAATATTGTGCTGTGCTTATCAAAACAGAAAAAACAGTGCTTGGAGTATGACTTGGACTAGAAATACCCAATTTGTGATAGGCCACCTGAAAGTCAAACCATGGAAGGTAAATGGCTGCTCTTTTCTGTCTTTTCTACCCTGTCCAGTTTAATTTTCAAAGCTGCTCAAGAAATAACTGGTGATTTCTTGCTGTGCCAGTGTCTGGATTTACATATGTTGGTGATGGGCTTCTTTCTCATCTATTTTTTTCAAAGTGGAGCTGAAAGGTGCGAATACTTATCCTCCAGAAAGACTGTCCTCCTCCAGGACAGGCAACTTAATCTCCAGGGGATGGCAGGGAAGGGTGAGCTTGGTGAGCTTTCTCAACAAGAAAAGTGAGACAAAAAAGAATTTCTTAAAATGTCTTCCAGAAGCACAGAAAGTTCTCCCATGCCTGTGATCTCTGTCTGTATCAAGAGTTCATTTTGGGAACCTTGTGTTTAGTCCAATGGTAAAATGTGCTCCAGTTCTTATTCTCAGGTGCCACTGATAAGTGTTCTGTGCATTTTCTAAATGGTGTGAGGTCTATCAAAGAAGTTGCGTTGCTTTTGTAGATGAAAAATAAGAGGGAATGTTATTCTGGTGAGGTTAGACTGGGAGCCTAGTGCTGGAATTAATATCATGGCAAGGTCTTTCACCTTTCTTGCCCAAGGCTTGTAGTTGCCTTCACTAAATTATGGTGAGAGTCAGTATCTATGGACAAGAGTAATTGTAAATGTCAATTTAGACACAGGTTGTCCTGTTACTGCAGTCAGTGATTACATCAACTATCTGGATTTGTTTTGCTAAACCCACCCACTAGAGGCTAATGAGCGAAAACCCCAAGCCATTTCATGTTGTCTGACAAGCAGCCATACAGTAGTTGTGGTTTTCATTACTTATTAACTTGGAATGGATGTGAATTGACCACATAGAGGTATAAGGCTTTGTATCACAGTGTCAATCCCTTGGGTTGACATATTTCAGTGTTCAGAGCAAAGCACATCACTGAGGTCCGCTGTTAATCTTCTACCACCCCTTCCATCACATTATTAGCTGAAAAGTTAGAGTCTCATCAGATTGAGAGAAAAACAAAGATACATGAGAGCACAGAATGTGGGTGAATCTGAAGGCTTGCTCAATAATTATTATCTCAGCTGAAAAATAGGAATAGTTCTTCGGAAACAAAACCACATCTCACTATCTGACTACCTTGTTCTAGGGGCCTTGGTTAAAGTTCTGACATCATTGTCCAGACTTGTCTTATTTCAGGCTCACTGAGTCTCCTGCTGTGGAAGAAGAACTGGCTAAAAAAAGAAAACTGCTAGAGCTTAAAAGCACTCTGTTAGCAAAAGCCAGTGGTGGAAACCTTGGTTAATGAGTCATTTCACACAAATAAGTGCCACACTAATCAATGAGAAATACTATAAGGGGCATTCACAGGCAAGAAAAAGCAATGTCAAAGCCATGGCAGTGCTAAGGGTGGGAAAATTAGGAGAATGGTGTGCATGTTTGTGCTTGTGTGTGGATACTTGTGTGTTTGATCAGAAAACAGGTGAAAGCTGGAGAGAGGGTTAGTTCATTGGAGCACACTTTTCTAGAGGTAAGGACACAACTTCAGCATCTCTATGACTTGTAGCCTTATTTGTGATAATACCTTATTTAAGGGCTTCATAATGAGGAAGTCTGTGACTTTTCATCACATATTTATGACCTGCTGTAGCGATTAATGTTTCACAGGCATTTGGAAATCCAGTCACTAACACAACTGACTTTGTTATCCTTAGCATGAATTCTGTCATTATATATCTGTTCAGTGTGTATTGGTAATTTATTGATATTGCTATTCAAATTAAATTCTTGAGTAATTAGTCACCAGTGGATTTGCTTTCCCAAGTTGCAGCAGTATGTCTCAAAAGCTTTTCAAGCTTCTTCCAGGCTTCTCTTGCTGGCATTTTTCCAAGATGTTTCTTAAGAACAAGCACTGAGGCTGATATTTAGAACATATGGTGATGATGTGTTTGTATGTTCATTAAATCAAGATACCAATGAAAGAAAAATGTAAGGCTTTCGATCCTTTTAAATGAAATTGTCAACCTAGATATCTATTGCCTTTGCTGAAATCCAGCCTGAAATGACTTGTAAGCAGTGCTCTGTTATGATGACAAATTAATTCACATCAGACTTTGATCACTGCTTGAAAAGTTTTCAGACATCAATTTCCAGCAGTTGCATTTAGAAAATGAGAATTCCGTTTGGAGCCTCAGATTCAAAATAACAAAAGCAGAAGTGTCTTCATGTAGCTGGTATGCAAACCTCTAGAAAAATGCAGGGAATTCAGCAGAAGCTTCTTCCATATGTAAGATGAAGAACTTCAGTAGCACTGACTGACATGTACAAATAATGTTCTACATATGGCTCACTTTACACAAAGCCCTGTGTGTTACTAATGCTTGTGTGTACAAAAGCATGCACTCACACAGAATACATCTGTCTGTCTGTTTTTTCCCATTGGTCTGTCTCCTTGCCACGTAACATGTCAAAAGGAAATGAAAAAGGGAGGGGGAATGAATCTGTCTTAAAATAGAATAGAATTATATTAGCCAGACTAATGGTGAAGGTGCATTTTGGAAATATAGTTCTGTATATCTAATGTTTACCACTTGACTACTCATGCCTCAGGCTCAAAATGCATAATAATGCAAATTAAAACACAGAAAATGGAAGAGCTAGAATCTCAAAGATAACCATACCTAATGCAAAGTATGACAGAACATCTGCTCTTTAATTAATCTTACGTAAAGACTGAATCTGTGCATTAAGATTCAGAGTGTTTATGACAACTGTTTTTTGCAGTGAATATGCTCCTGGCCTCCCTCATGTAATTGTTTCTGCTTTGTAACACACATAAAGCTCTGATAAACAACAACAGCCACCTAGAAATAAAAATGTTGGAAAGGGAATGGTTCAGAAACACAAAATCAAAATGTTTCAAGAGAGGCTTAGGTGTAGCATTCAAGTAAGTGGAAGTGGATTTTGATGGTGGTGAGAAGAACCTAACATATGGTTTTCACAGCTGAAATCTGTGATTAGGAATGAAAATAAGGAAAACATGGAAGGCCCTTTTGCTTTAATGGATCCTCAGATTTTACGTGGTCATTTTGAGATGTGCTTTAGGAGTCAGATTTTAAGAAAACACCCAGGCCTTTTTTCCTACTGCCTTCCAGAAAAGGAGGGTTTCTCAGCAGAGTTCTGATTTATCTACTCCTGGTTTCTGAAGCTCTTATACCATTTATTCACTTCCCCCTTGATCAGGTGTTTGTGTAGATACACTTATTACAAAGAGCAAAAATTACAGCTGGAACCTGTTCATTCTTCTTGGTAAAACTATTTCCTTGTTCCAAGCCTGATGTGTTTTATTTTCTTGAAAACAAATTTCTTGGAAGTTGTAAACATGGATATGGTTGCACTGTAATGGACACACTGGGTGGAGATTAATCTGGGAATAACTTGGTATTTTACTTTAATTGAGATGACTGTATAAACAGTTTAGGTAATTCTTAAATGCTCTATTTGTCTTCTTTCCAGAGGGAGTAGGTAGTGAAACTGATTTGGCCTCAGTACAAGGGTGTGTAAAAGAGTAGTGACAGCAAAACATGAGGAGAATCATCAGTAAATTGTCATTTCAGTTGGCTGTAGTGCAAAACATCGTCACTATCAAGGGCTTCATCAGGAACTCATGAAAGTTAACAAGTTGAATGTTAGTGTGGCTTAGACCTCCAGGGAGAAGAAAAATTTCCTTTGTCTTTATTACCTGCCACAGAGTGGTGCAGTTTTGGACATAATCTGACACTCAAGTAGCAGATACTTCCTGTATATCCATCTGGAACAAAGATGTTCTCATCTAGATTTGTGAATGCTAATTTCATCCTATATAAATTCAGTCCAAGTCTGAATGAGAAGTTCAACTTTATGTTATTAGAGGATGGCTACTCGCAAGACCTCCTAGCTGTATAATCTATGAAGAAAGAGGAAAAAAAAGAGGTGAAAGAGATGTAGAAATAACAGATAACTAAATAGGCATTACAATTGCATGTTCCATATTAAGGTAGTGTTATCCTCTGTTTTGAGTGGGTTTTGTGTTTTCTTCAGGTGATTGTGACCTTACACATGAATGCTAAGGAAAGACAGCTATGTACGGCATCTTGAAAACTTCATTTAGTATAAGTGGTTTGAATCCAGAATAAAATGATAGGATGTACTTAAAGTTGAATGAAAATTGGTTACTACAGAAATATGAAGCAGGCATGTGAGCTATGTTTGTGAAGAATTATTTTTACTTGCCTAAGTATGTATAAGAGAGGTAGACAGATAAATTGAAAGAAAAATGCCATCACAGTAATGTTCACTCTGGCTAAAGGTTTGCAAACAAGCTGAAATAGCTTCCTCTTTGAAATGATGGCTTTAGTCAAAGTATGTCCAATATATGTGTGTGTGTGTGTGTGACATATGTAAGTCAAAGGTAGCCTTGTCGCTATGGGAATTGTAAGCAATTATTTTCCCCTTAAGTGCTGTATTATAATTAGTGATTCCTGTTTCATCATGGGATGATGCAGTGCAAATGCAGGCTTTCTGCTCATCCATTTCTTCCCGTGTGTAGCTTTATTTCTTCAACTGAGTCTGTGCAGCAGATGCCAGAGTGCTCACTGAAATAAGGGACTGGAGAAGGACCTAAGCTTTACCAGCATTTGAATTGCTCTGGACTGCTCATCACTTCTTTAATTTATATCCTCACAGAGATGGCAACAGGGTGTATGTCTCCTATGGAAGTGATTTGAAAGCTTGCCAAGAAAGGGCCTCAGTGCCTTCCTCCTTGTAGTCCTGGCACGTAAAACCACAGAAGAAAACAAAAAGCATTTGTGAGGAGTCATCCAGGAAGAAAGATTAACAATATACACCAAAGGAGGAGAGAGAAAAGACCCTTTCCTCATTGAAAGTGGGTCTGTGCTTATTCTAATGGAACTTTTACAGACCCTCAATGTCCTGCAATCTAAACGTAGTGCTCGTTGCTGTTTCTGCTGCTCCTTTGTTCAACATCCTGCGTGTTCTGCTTGTGGTTGGGTGAGGGGAGGGGGAAGCGCAGTCACTGGCCAGCTTTACCTTTGTGTGAGGAACAAATGTTGTTGTCATCTTCAAGGTCGTGGAGCATGCTAAACAAAGGGGTAGGCAGGGCCTTGTTTGTCCACCTTGTTCTCAGAGCACCCTGGACCTGACATGAAAAAACAGGAAGGTTTCTAATTTTTTCTTTTCCTGAAACACATCAAAGACCGTGAGTAGAGAAGGGAGATGCTTCCCCTGCTTCCTATACCCCCCCCCAATCCCCCTTCCCCCTCTCCCGGCCATCTTTTTTGGTTCAGAAAATTGTGTGGCTTTAACCTTGCTTGTCTAATAATGTGTGACCTTGACGTTACGTGAGTTGGAAGGATTTCAGAGTTGGTTTTATCAGGATTAGCTTTTTATCTGCACAGAAGTATCCAAGGAAGTAAGTCATCTCATCTCCTTTCACCTTAGACTCTGAGCTTTCTCCTCTAGTTCTTAGAACAATGAGGAGAAAATAGGCTGAATTATTGCGACGGATATGGTGATATCACATTCACTGCAGTGCAAGAAAGATGAAGCCATCCTTCAGCTCAGGGCTCAGGCTCAGTGCATTAGGTTGTGTTCAGCTGCATCATGCAGGAGTTCAGAGCTCTCCTCTTCTGACACTGTGTACTTCTTTTCATGTGCTCTCTGCACAGGCATCACCGCAGCCTGTGCTTGGAGGAGAGTGGAGGAGGAAGGTTGTGGAAACCAAGCATAGAGAATTTATACCTCTTGATGTCTTCTCTGCTACTTGCAACACAAACTGACTTTGAAAGATTGGCTCAGAAAATGAATACCCAGGACATTGCTCTCTGTTACTTTGCTGTGAAATTACTTTTCTGAATCAAAATATTGAATTCCTTTGAAAGCAAGTGCATAACATCTCTGGAAATGAAAATCCCGTGGAAATCACAAAGGGAAGAAGACCAAGGGATATAAAAGCTTTATATCTCTAAATGTTACTCAGACAGAGCTTCTTATTTTACTTTCTTTTTGTGTGTTTGTGTGACAACAATCATAAATGTGCTTTCTGATGTTGATACAGTGAGTGCTGAAATCTCAATGCTTGTATTAGATTTATGTTTCATCTACAATAAACAGCCAATAACATGATCTTTAATTTATTGGAGAGCTTGCAAACACTCTGAGCTAACGTAGTCCAGTTTTTTAGCATTCCCTCCTTGCTGTCATCCTACCCTGTAGAAATTATTGACTTCCATACAGTATTGCCCCACCCTGGTAAAATGGCATTATAATTACTTTCAGTGAACCAGCTTCTCAAGCCTTGGTGATTAACACTTGATTCCTTACATGTTCTCATAGTTTTCATGCAACTTCTATCAGAGTAAAGAGCTATTCCATCTGGGAGATCTGCTAGGGTGTGTAAATCCTAGTGAAGGCTGATTAAATGTATGGGACACAGTTCTGTGTGTAACTGGCACCTTCCTTCTTATATGTTCCCACTGAATAGTCAAGTATTAAGGTTATTTCCCATGATGAAAGGATATTGCCAGCCCTAGAAATCAATAGCAGTTTGAGCATGTAAGAGGACACAGGACTGTGCACCTTGGTTACTGTGGCCACCAGTTGTCCTCAGTGTTCGACTCACCAGACTGGAAACAAGCAGCCTCTTGTTGGAGGCAGCCACAGCCCTTTGTTGTTTAATGCAGCTTCCCCTCTAAAGTCTGGTATGTGTAATATACAGAGAGCTCTGACGTGCTTTAAATCAAAATGTCCAAACAACTTCTGGGTATCCCTGAATGGAGTCTCAGAGACTTTGTTGTATGGGAAAGGGACCTAAAGGGGCTGTGGAGGGCGGATGAAGGTTCATGAAAATTTTGATACAGTTTTCTTCAATAAAATAATGCATAACCAGACAATCATGATTTTTTTCCCCTGCATTTTTATCTATACACTGCTATAGTTTGTCTTAGGGCAATAAATTCTAGATTTTTACCCTAAAAAAATGTTAATGAATGGTTATCATTCTTGAAGCGTGTTGAAAAACAGTGAGGTTAAATGGCTCTCTTATGGTTATACAAGAAGGCTGTGGTACATAAAATGGTGTATAGATTACTTGAGTTCCTGCACAAATTCTTTATGACTTTTCTAATTGCAAGACCCAAAACAAACATATGGTTTTCTTTTAAATGCATATTCTTTACTTCTGTCCCAGCTTGCAGGAGTTCCCAGAGCCTAAGAAGAACTTATTATGGTAGGTTCTGACTATAGCTCAGTGCAGGAATATATAGAAACTGTAGAAAGCCAGCAGATTATGGTGGCCACAGGGGAGGAGGACAAAGAAAGAACAGAAGGGTATGACAGCGGTGGAGAATGAAACAATAGAGCAGTATTAGTTTCTGTTGTAAGAACCCAACCCTGCATAGCAGCCACTCCAACCTTATAGCAGGAACCATAAGCGCTGTAAAAATACAGGTTTTGAATAAGGATTTGTCATGGACATGATGTTAACAGGTTCTTCGTTTCAGATTCATGCCAGCAGTAGAGGAAAAGCACAAAGGTTCCCTTTTGAAGATTTAAAGACTAAAGGTGGAGGCTGGCCAATTAGGCTGGTTAGACGGGGGAGATGTTATCTTAATAAATCATCTTCCAGCTAATGAGAGGTGATAGGGAGAACAGTTGTGAAGGATTTTGGAAATGAAAGTATGCAGGTTATATCCCAAATGCTAAAGAAGGAAAAATAAGTGGAGAGATATTAACCAAGGGGAGCTGCAGTCAAAATCATAGAATCATAGAGTGGTAAAGGACCTTCAAAGGCCTTCTAGTCCAACCTCCCTGGAGTGAACAGAGATATCCTGCACTAGATCAGACTGCTCAGAGCCTTATCAAGCCTGGCTTTGAACGTCTTCAGGGATGGGGCCTCCACATCCTCTCTGGGCAACCTGTTCCAGTGCCTCACCATCCTCATGGTGAAAAAAATCTTTTTTCCTAATGTATAACCTAAACTTAAAACCATTGCCCCTTATCCTGTTGCTGCATGTCTTATTAAATAGTCTCTCCCATGCTTTCCTATAGCCTCTTCAGGTACTGGTAGGCCACTATGAATCTCCCTGCAGCCTTCTCTTCTCTAGGCTGAACTGCCCCAGCTCTCTCAGCTTGTCTTTACAGGAGAGTTGCTCCAGTCCTTTCATCATCCTTGTGGCCCTACTCTAGACCCTCTCTAGTCGTTCCATGTCCTTCTTGCTCTGAGGACAACAGAGCTGGATGCAGCACTCCTAGTGGGGTCTCATGAGATCATGAAAATGACAGGTTGTAAAGATCTACAAAAGTGAGATGAAGTGATCTTAATCCCTACCAATGATAAAATTTCTTTTCATTTCATTTCATTTTCTTTCATTGGCACAATGTGTGAAGAGCTTAACCAGCCACAGGAAAAGTGGCTGGAGAAGATGCAGTCATGAAATGTAAGGTCAGATTGAAGAAGTCACGTTCGGATAGCAAGGTTAAAGGCTGGTCATCATCAGGGAGATAGTAACTGAGAGAAGAGCAGGTAACTCAAGAGAAGAGCAAGGAAACAAGTATCTCTAATGTCTGTGCAGAATAATCATGATGGTAAAAAACAGTCCAATGTCTCAGCAATATTTCCCTTGTAATCAAGAAGCTAGAGTTGCGCTACAAACTTTTGTTTGGTACTTCCTTCGAGGATCTCCTGAAATCTGAGATTGTAACATTCCTTCCCCCACACAGAATTATTTTGGTAAGCAAGAAATAAAATTAAACCCAGGCACAGCAGTATTTTAAAAGAGGAAGGCAGTAGCCTTGAATTCTCCATGTTGATTTGACAAAGCCAGTGATGCTGCAGATATAATACACGGCAGTACTGTCATATCACCAAGTGACATCTTTTTATCCAAAGTGAAAATGAAATGTCAAAGTGAAGGAGTTCTGCAAGTCTTCTTGTACTGTTTGCAAGACAAGTAAAACTCACTTTTGTGTAGCTGGGTAGGTGTTTATCAGAACTTTGCTTTAAATTAGAGGTTGTTCAGCTAGCAATGTCTAGTTAAAATGCATAAAACTAGTCTTACCTAAGACCCTGTTGTCAGTTCCTTTCAACCTTGCCTTAGTTATTTGGCTAGAAATTTTCAATTCTTCATACATTTCCTCTGTGCTTTTGTTTCAAGGGAAGTTTTTTTCCATTTAAACTTGTTAAAAGAGTCCTAGAGTTTCTGAGAATGTTAGTAGAGGGAATACATCCATAATAAAAGCTTTTACAAGTGCTTTCATGATATTCCTATGCCTTCTTGCTTTGGCAAAGAATGCATTCCTGTATTAGGGTCTTGTTGCTACCTATACAGAAATTTCCTTCCAATATGAGGCTGTAAACCTTTTAATTTTCTGTGTGCTTGACAAAACTTCTTGATTTATGGGAAGTCTTCTCTGGGGATATTGACTGAAATGAAAGATGGCTGCTGTCAATGAGGGAGTGTTTAAGCCAATGCCAGGGAAAGGCTGACCAAAGTCCAACTAGCATTGCTCTGCTTTCTCGGCTATCACTATCATAAGCTTTTGAAACTGAAAACAAAATCGAAACCCTGCTCTTAACTGAGTCAGTTCTGCAGGAAGTAGAGCTCCATAGTAAAAATGCAGAAGGTGGGACATGTGGAAGAAAATAGGATTTGATAGCTAAGCTAAAGCAGGCATCATTCCCTGCCCATAGTGGGAGGATTGTAACTAGATAATCTTTCGGTTCCCTTCCAACCTAAACTATTCTATGATTCTATGTTCAATGGTTACTGTGCTGAGATGTTGTTTGTAGAGGCTATTTTTAGGTTGTCTTAGCTTCTATGGGTTTGCACTTGTAATTTTAAACAATTCTTTTAACACATGTCTTGAAATGATCACAGAAATCAACATAGGCAATGTGCAAATAAATTCAGTTCAGTGTTTGTTCTGTGGAGTTTCTGCAATGTTTTAAGCTAAATGCAAAATTAGAGGAAAACTGGGAAATCTCCTCAGCCCATATAACTTTATCAGCACAAGAAGAAAGCATGTACGTTTGTGTGCAGACACACACACACACACACACACACAAATACATAAAGAGAAAAGAAATCTATTTTTCACATCTGCTTCTCACCAACATTTCAGAAGCTGAACTGTAGCAAGTTGTAATTAGGACACAGTCAAAAGGAAGGATGAGTTAAGACCAATCCCAGATTTTTATGAGATTAGCAATGTTTCCATGACACTGCTGTGGACTTTGCTTTCCTTAATTTTTCTCTTGAAATCTGGAACCTTTTAGTTTGCCTGTGATAAGGGTAGAGACATTTTAGCTGATTTCCCACAGCTTTTATCAGCCAGTTCTGACATGTAGGACAAGATCATGCTACTGGCACTGTTATTGGAGTCTGTCCTGAAATTTCTATTGCTTTTATTACAGAGCTGCCAGAGGTCCAAACGTGTTGTAGTTCATACAAGAGGAAAATAGTAGCAAATTGCAATTTATAGGTAAAGAGCTAAGGTGAAAGCAACTTAGCTTAGGTTGCAATCCATTAGAAAATCCATGACATGAATCAAGTCCCAGCCTTATACTCTAATTACACAAACAGCCTTGTACTTGGTTAGAGCTGACACTCAGCTCAAGCCACCACAAGGGTATTGTGGCCATGACTGTACAAAAAAAGAAGAAATATCAGATATGATGTTTGTGAGATGAGTCATTCTTTAGCCACAGTAAAGAAGCCAGAATGATCAGCTCATTCTGCAATCAAGGGAGAGAATCAGAAGCAATCAGCCATAAGCCAGTGTCCAGGGTATGGGCCTCATTAGGTTGCCAAACCTGACATTATAAATGTTATCTGCACAACACTAAGTTGTAGTGTGTTACTGCTAGCTATTCCCAAGAAAGTTGGTATTCTCTAAGGAGGACTGTTGAATATCAAAGATCTCAGATTTATACTTATTATTTATATGTTCTCGAAATATGAAGGTCCAGACTTACTTTATTCAAAGATAAATCTTTTCATGTCTAAGCTAATCTTCTTCTTTCTGAAATTCAATATGCTATAGCTCTCTTTATGCGAGATACAGATGAATCTCATTAGAAATATTGAATTGCAGTAGTCATGACAGATAAAACAATTACAGGACAAAACCGGACCTATTCACACAGAAAATAAAGAAATACAAAGGTGTATGTGATAGCTACTTTCTGTACAGGTAATGCTTTATTAGATGATAGTGTGATGGGTTTTATGCAAAGACATTACTCTAACTTTAATTCTAGGATGTTGTTACTAGTGAGTAGCAATTCTTACAAAATGTGTCTTCATGGTGACCATAAGAAATTAAGATACAGGACCAATAGTTTTTATTTAGACAAAATATTTTTTCCCCTTGAATCTGAAAGTGATACTGATAAGCCTGTAATTTTACCTGTCTTCTAAGTTACTGGTTTGGTCAGTTATAGTGAAATTCAGTTTGGTTTAGGCAATGTTCAAGAACAACTAAAAAGACAGTAACTGATTACTCATGTACTTCTTTTAAATTCCTGTGTGTGTTTGTTTTTTATCTGCCTCAGTTCACATAGACTGATTCTGTCTGAAAAAAGAAATAAAGCGGTGACAGATGACATCTGAAAAACTCATTTGAGAAATCAGTTTGAAGGTGTATAGTTGCAAGTAACTCATGAGCTTAGTGCTGGAGAATAAGGAATTCTGAGAAAGAGTATTGAACAAGAGATATCAAACAGGGTGTTACAACCATTACACATTGTATATCATTCTTCAAAAAATCTGGCATTGAGGATAACTAGTATATTGACATAGGCAGATTATAGGCTCTACCAATGGCTTCACTAACTTGGATGAATATTACATTTATATCTATCTGGACACTGAACTTTGTAAAATCACTCATGAAATGAGTTGCAGACAGATGCATGCAAGGATATCAGAAATTTGTCTATATAGAGTCTGTGATGGAGGAACTTCAGCAGTTGTGACTTGAGCTGATAGAATAATTTGCTGAGGATGGAGACCTCTTTCTCTGTGAACACATATCTAGGAGAAGACTGGGTGAAATGTCATGTGACTGGTCACTGTGCTGTGATTTCATCCACTTCTGTGGTCAGTCTAGGCATAGGTGCTGAGTCTGAGTACCTCCACTCCTTGATGATTCCAGTGTGCAACCAGATTCCAGTGTGCAACTTTGCTGCTCTGTGGCTGCAGTTTGAAAATCTGTAACTCAGGTTTTAAACAGTCCTTCATGATTTTGGGGGAATAGACATAGTTGCACCAAAAAAACCACAAAAAACAAAGCAAAAAACAAACAAACAAAAAAAAAACAAAACAAAACCAGCATTCAGATGCCACCCTTAGAGAATGCAGCCCTTAGAGTTCACCCAGATCAGTATCCCTAGAGGCAGGGCTGTGTTTTTTCTCTGGTTTCAATTACCTATGACATAAGTGACATAAATGACATAATGTACAGCTGTTTCCTTTTGGTAGAGGTGGATAGGAAACAAAATTAATTAGACTCACTAGAATCATCAGAAGATGCTCAATAAATGTTTGAAGCATAAGCAATCTTCTGTTGGGCTTGAGTAAGTGTCTAAGAGTGTGCCCCTAAAAGCAGCCTCCTTTTAAAATACCAACACTTTCAAAAGTTGAAGTATCTTACCAGTAGCATGAGGCAGTGTTTTTCATATTCAGAAAGGGAGCAACTTTGGGGTATTTACTCCTGGTAACTGCTGGGCACCAGAAGGCCATGTGTGCTGTAAGGGGCTGTAGCTTTCAATGGATTCCCTTCCCAAAAGTGGATTAGGGAGGAGAACTCATCTTCATTGTTCACTGGCTGAGAGGAGAGATAATGGGGAAAGGCAATGCTCCTCCCCTGCCATCTCCCCACAGACTTTGAACAGGTAACTACCTGGAAAAGACTTTGAATCTCTTAGAGGGAATTCATGGGTCTCCTTTGTCAAGCTGAAAAAAGTGTGTCTGCTCTCACCAATGCTGAGCGGTGTGACAGCATGCTACTAAATCTGCTTTTAGCTGCCTCAGAGATACATGAAGCAAGGAAGAAAGCAAAGTACCAGTAGGTGAGCTTTTAATGGGATGGGAGACAGACTGCTGCTCTTTTCTCCATCATTCTGGAGACCATCATGAAAAATGTTGCTATTTCCTTCTCTCTCCTGAGGTTTTGCACTGTTATTGTACCTTCACTCAAAACTGTCATTCTCCAGGTGTGGCACATTGAGTGATCCCTCAGGTGTGTATATGTCTTTGCAAGTAGGTGCAATACACAACACTTTTATCTCCAGTTTGGAGTGAAAAGAACAAATGGAGCACTCCAGTAGCCTAAAGTAAGTCTGCTGTGTCTTTCCATCCTTAACAGGGTCAGCAACATGGAGACAGGAAGAAAGTAAGAGTCACTAGTCATAGATGTATTTGGCAACTACAATATTTCTACTTAAAGCCATAATCCATCCCTATATTAACATTCCAATGCTCCATCACTCATGCAACATCTGAACACATCTTCCTGTGGTCTCTAAAGCCAAATGGGAATTAAAAAAAAGTCTTTTTTAATGGAGTCTAGTTCAATAGGGGAAGGAATTTTTAACATAATATCGGATGGGAGGACTAGAAACAATCGATGTAAATTGGAGGGGGATAGATTTAGACTAGACATAAGAAAGAAATTCTTTACAGTGAGGGTGGTGAAATACTGGAACAGGTTGCCCAGGGAGGTTGTGGATGCCCCCTCTCTGGAGGTGTTCAAGACTAGGCTGGACAAGGCACTGGGCAGCCTGGTCTAGTGGGAGGTGTCCCTGCCTATGGCAGGGGGGTTGGAACTTGATGGTCTTTAAGGTCCCTTCCAACCCAAAATATTCTATGATTCTATGAATGCTTACATGCCCTCTGTACCTAAGTGGATGTTTTAAAGAAAAGTCTTTCTTGCTACATAAACCATATTGGTTTTATATCTAGATAATCTGGATTTGGACAATTGAATGGAAGTAGTGTTTGCTTCCTGCTAGACCTCAAATTTTGTATTTTTCTTTTTAAAGGTGGTCAAGAATATTATACTTTCATTTCAGAACTGGATTTTTGAGGGTCATTAAGACTATTTTAGCTAGAGATGGGTCACTACAATGTGGAATAGTGCTGGCCTATTAGCCAAGGCACAGTCATTTGGAGAGCTGGAAAGTCTTCTACCTCTTCAATCTGTATGGACAGTATTGGGCTAGACTTGAGTAACTGGGAAATGAAAACTGTTCCCCAGTTCTACCATATTTAGCCTGAGGATAAACTGAAATCAGACAAGTGAATAGAGGAATGTCATGCTACCTACTGTGTTACACAGTCAGTCCTTGGCTGTAGCCTTCACATGCCAGCTCAGGAACGCATCTCTCCATTATTATGCATTTTTTCCCATCTCCACTGGGACCTGTCTCCTTCACTAGTGTTTTTACCTTCCATGAACTGCTAATAGAAGTGATTTTCTAACATAAGTTTTATGATAGAGACAATGTTTTTGCCTTATCATACAGTTGTTTGAAGATGTGGAGTCTTTTTAGATCTTTTTATATTTATTGAGCATCCAGTGAACAGAACTCTGTGGAATGTGGTAGTCATGGACACTCCCAGCCTTTTAGGCTATTGCTGATTTTGACTGCCATCTAAAAATGCATGTGCCTGATACCTGGTAGTGCCAAATCTTGAATGAACTGTAGCTTATTCTGACAATAATCCATTTGATTTCAGAGGAGCTTCTGCAACAGGAAGGAAAGACAGTATCTGATCTTCTGCTTTATACTTAGCAGTAGTGATATTTTCTGGCATGGGAATGAGCAAATTGCTTTGCGAAGTGATTGCCTTCATAGCTGTGGAGAGTAACTTGTTATAGAGCTCTGACCAGGTAACTGAATCCCAAGAACAGTAATAAGAGCTTTCTGTAGTTTTCAAGTCAAATTCCTTCAAACCTTTTATACTCTTCCAATATATGTGGAAGCAACATTGCAAGGGTGCATATGTGAGAGAAGAATGTTACCCGTATTTATAATATCTTAAAAAGCATTTGCTAGGGACAGTCAAATGGGAAGTGAGAATCACTTCCTCCAAAAGCCCATTTTTTTAAACACCTAACTTGGATTTTTAGTCTGTTTTAACATTATAGAGAAGTAGGCCTTGAATACCTGAAAAATGTGGTTGTCCTTTTTCATGAGATGAAGATGTGCACAGTCTAATAATCACAGTTAGAATTTTTTTTAAATTAAAAAAAAGTCCATGAATACAAACATTCATATCCTTTTACTGATCTTACACTAATCTGACTAAGCACTACTTATTTTCCATATGAGAGTATATGTGCCTTTGACAGGGTGTTTGAGAAAAGTGACAGTTTAACTGATATTTCCCCTGTTGCTACAGACATCAAAGACAGACCAAAGCTCTTCATCTGGAATATGAAGTGTGCTAAGAAAGTGTGAAAGAAAGCAACTTACCCTTCAGGAAAGCAGCTACTTTACAGTCTTTCTGGAAGAACTGAATTTGTTCACTTCTTTTTGGCATACCTCCTTGTATCTGATTCACTGATATTTTCCTGTCTGCCCTCACAGTGTTCTTTATACTTGCTTCTAAGAGCCAGTTCTGATAACAGTGGCCCAGTAATGGATGTTATGCATGACCAATATTTGTGATGTGATCTCTAGTTCTTCCACACTATATGTTTTAGTTATTCTGCTTTGACAGTATAAATGGGGCTTAAAAAAGAGTGCTGGTGTCCTTCCTCCTTCAGACCTCTGATGAAATCTGGATCAAGTCCCTGATACTTTACCAGTAATGGGCCATATGTCCTGCTGATGTAAACAATACAGTTGCGTGAATGTACATGGAACTGGTAATCTTGCCTTTAATTGAGCATTCTAAAGGTGTCTCTTTTGTAGAAAAAATATTTGCCCTTGGCTGGCGAGGCAAAACTGCAGAAAGAGGAAGTGAGTATGTTCTCCTTATTTAAATGTTTTTCCTTTCTTGAAATCATTAGCTGGTTAGATTTTCACTTCATTAATTATCAGACCTTGGTGAGCTGCCTACATGCAGAGCAGCAAGCCAGTTAGGGTTTTCAGAACTGTGGCTTTACCTTGGCAATTGAGATCCATGGAAACATTTTCACTGACCTAACTAAGGGCAGGCTTCAGTCTTTCAGTGCTTTGAACTATGCTTTGTTCTTGTAGTAAAATGCAGGGCAGCCCTCTCTGCTCATGAACTGGTCTCCATTAGACTGCTGCTTTTTGCCGAGGACTACCCCCACCATCACTGAATTTGGAGTTGTCCATGGAGAGAATTCAGTCTTTGCCTGCAAAACAAATGGTAGAGGGCAAAGCAGATCTGATAGTAAGTACAAAATGTTCTTTCTTGTTTAAATTACCTAAATTTTTATTGTGCTTTTTCAAAGAGAAACAATCCTACTTTACAATGAATCAATGAAGATTTGGTAATATGAACAAATGAGCTTTGAAAGTTATGTTATTCAGTTTATCAAACTACAGTATCAAGAACTATATTTTTGCATCTCTTTAAAAGCACAACTTGTTCCTAAGCCACAAACACTCTAAAAATTCATCCGCTTTGTGAAAATCTATGAGAACCACACAAGACAGATCTCAAAGTATTGTTTCAACCATGAATTCTGCACCATATTAATCTTGTATACAGCATATAATTCAGCATATAATTTGTCTTCCAAGAGTTCTGTCAATTTTTCTATAGAGACAACTCCTTGGATTTTCTGAAGCTATTCTTCTCTCCTATGAGATTTCCTCTTTTCCAAACAGTGGCCCATAATGCTTCTTGCAGCCCTAAGGAGATGATTAATCAGTTTAACCTGACAACACTTAAGGCAAGTCATCAAACTGGTAACCTCACAAAAATTCCAACAAATTCTCAACAATATCTTGCTATAATCTTGGTAATTCTGAGTCTAATCCTCAGTTCTTGTGACTTCATTGACAGTTCTCCTAGAATGTGAGGTTTCCCTGGTATATCCTCATGCAAAGTAATGAGAAGCAAAATTGATTCTGTATCTGAACAACATCAAGTCTAGTTCATCCATTCATCTTTAGGTGAAGAAGTAAGAAAATCCTCTTGTTTTGCTGGTCAACAGGAACAGAGGACACTGCATGATACCCCATGATCTTTTTTTCTCTTGCTGAATTCTTTCATAAATAAATTTGCTTACCAGCATTTTTCCTTATTTTTGTACTGTCTATAGTGGATTTTTTACTGTCCTAACCTGAAGGTCACTTAAGCTGTTTTGTATGGTGTGATGAATGTGCATCCATCTGTGTGATCAGTTGTCCTATTTAAGCTTGTCCATCACATGGAAAGGGACTTCCAGACAGCATGTGATGATAGCTGTTAGCCCACATGATAAGTCTGTTTCCAGTCATGAGACATTCAGTTCTTTTCTGTACTTGCCCTGTCATTTGGTGTATCCTCATATGACTGGAGGCTTCATTCATGTTGTGTTGCAAATCAAGACAAGCAATAAAGTGATGATGCCCACACTTTGCAGAAGCCAAAGACCTGCATGGCCAAGGAAACTGTGGGTTCAGTGCTGTCAGCACAGTGACACTACATGACCTAACTGAGTATAGTCACAATCTTTCATCCCTGTGTAGCCACACTTAGGAATATGGAAGAATCCCAGCTGTCTCCCACATTCATCCATCTTTGTAGCCATTTAAGAGGGAGTAGATGGAGCCATGAGGACCAAGACCCTGGAGCAGTAAAGCCAATCAGACAGCTCAGCTGCTGATTGAAAGGCTGAACTTAGTATCCCATGGAGGAAATGGGTAATATTGTGTCCACAGTGTGCCTACGGATTCAGTGGCCTGGAGCTGAAAAAAACGGATGGATTCACCCCAGATAACAAGGGCTGAGCAGGAGGAGAGAAGGGCTTTGTGTGGGGGCACACACTGGATCTACTGTGCTTGTTTCTACCTGGCAAGAAGATCAGAAAGAGACACTGGATGCAAACAATCACACACAGATGTAGATGAAACCAGTTGTAATGACAAGAGGAAAACTGAGAATGAGCTTACAGCAAAGGCTTTCTCCAAAACCTACTTTTCATATTGGAACAAAAAGTAATGGAGCCTTTCAAGTATCTTTTGGCAAGTCCTCTAGAGATTGTGCGCCACACTTTTCTCTCCGAGAAGGTGAAAAAGGATATGAAAAAGCAGGGGAAGTCATACCCAGTGATCTAAGTTTCACAGTAGATCACTGATACAGGAAGCAGTACTGGCAAAAATACATCACATGTGTGGTAGAAACAAGGTTAGTTTCTTACTTAATGTTTTTTGGATCCTACCCACATAGTTCTCATTTTTGCATAAAACCTGTTGATCTGTTTCTATGACCAGTTGCTTCTTCATTTGAATCATACTATTTCAATACACAAAACAGATGGTGGCTGTTCTTAATCAAAAGGGCTGTTGTTGTATTGATTTTGCAAATAAATATTTTAATTACTTAGGAAAAATTATTGACCATTTTTGTATTGAAAAGGTTTGCAGTTCTCTTTTACCTACAACAGAGAGCTGCTCATAGTTCCAGTTTACCAAAACTTAGGATTCCTCCTGCATAATAAAATCATATTGCAGTTCAGAAAACCCATTTTGGTGTTTTCCAGTGCTTTTCAATGATAAAATATACAGAAAAAAGATTAATTGGTTGTTTCTTTTAGGTCATCATTCTGAAGCTTCGTCAAATAAAAACAGCTTTAAATCCTTTTGTAGAAAATACTTTTGATTTTCAACCAGCCCTAAATGCATATACATAAGCTATGAAATTATGGTTAGCTCAAATCACATTGTGTGGTTACACCTCTGACAAAGTAATTTTAATTTTTTTTAGCATTTTGCTTGAATGTCTGCGTAATCTTAAAAACTCTTGGGGAGTCTCCATCACTGGATAGCCTTACAAAAAAGGATTTAATGAACTACTGACAAGAATAGTTTTGGCTTTTCTGACCCAGTTTTAGGATAGTGGGGGCAGGATAATGGCTTAGTTTCAAATCTATTTTCAAAAAGGATCATCTTACTGATCATTTGTAGAAGTCAGTAGGCTCCAATAATTCAGGAGTTACAAAACTCCTACAGCTCAATGGAGGCTGCAGCACACAGGTAGCATTCTGGTTAAGCATTTACAAAGCTAACCCACCCTCACATCAGGGCTGCTCTGACATGTATAGTTACCAGTATCCCAGATGGTTACTTTGAAGTGGTTATTGTTTCCTGGATTACATGAAAGTAAAAAGACTTCCCTGTGAGAAGTTATTCTGAACACAAAAAAAGGAGATAGGAAGACAACGTGCAATGGCTTAATACAGGAACAAGTCATCAAACAAGTCCTCGGTGAGGCTGTGACATCTTTTGTCTTCTGCACTGACACAGCTGCAGTGCATGAGGTGGTTCTGCCTTGCTGCAATTCGTCCTCTTTGCAAAGGTGAGTGCCCTGAGCATGCATAAACTCCCTGAACAGAGAAAATGGAATTGACTGACATCTGAATATGAGCTTTGCTGTTTTCATTTCTATGCACACAAGCTCTGCTCATTTGGGGACCTACCCAACCAAGAGGAGGATTTGCTCTTGTGGTGAAGCAGCAGTACCTTGTCTTGTGTCCTCTTTTCCTTATAATACCTTTGTGGGTATCCAGGGCAGGTTTAGTTTCCATTTGAATTGCACAATGCTTTACTGGAAAGGTAAAAGAATAGTGATTTTAGAGGTTTGAGACACCACAGAGAAGTGATTAAGAAAAATAAGCTCGTTGTAAAATATTCATTGCTTTGACATATTCTTGAAATTAAGCACCCAAATTCATTGTTATCAGACCTAAACCAAAGACAGATTGCACTGCATTCTCCAACTAATAAGCTGCTCTTTCTCAATTTAAATACTGAAATGCAAGCCATAGCTGAGCTTTCTCATTGCATACTGAGGCCTGATGTTTGTCACCTTTCAAACAGAGATTGTTAAACATTTTGGTTTTATTTATTATTGATATGATGACCTATTCCTCCTTTTTTATAATTTTTAGACTTTTATTATGAAAAGTCAACAGCAACATCTTAGGGTTGTGGGTAGAATGGTTAAAAAAAAAATATGTAAAAAAAATGTAAAAATCTCTCCATTGTGGAAGCCTGCTTATGCTGCTAAAGCAAAGAAATTGGTCAGTAAACACAGACTTCTTCATTGGCTACTGAGAGGAAATTACTCTGGTATCTACTTACAAGAAGAAGGCTTCTGAGTCCAAGAGTGCATGTATATGAGAAATATATTCAGAAATGGATATATTCAGAAATGTATCTTGTGAAGTAACCATGTTCCCTAAAGAATGAAATACATAATATTTTGGTGTAGCTAACACCATCAAGTACATCAGAGTTTCTTTGTGAAATGCATACTGGCTTCAACTAAACAATAAGTAACTAATTCTGACTTTCAACACTTTGTGGAGCTGAATTTTTTAAGTATTGCAGGAAACTGCTAGATAGACTGGAAACTACCAAAAGAGTATTTTGAATTGGGAATGAATGGGCTTAACATTTTAAAGATATAGTTAAGTCAAATCCTCAAGTAGGCAATTTGTTGTTATGTGCATGGGGGCTATTTCTTTACCAGAAAAGCTTTTCAAAAGGTATAAACACTTCAAAAGGTACAGCTCAACATTTTTGAAATCATAGTCATTTTTGGTTATTCGTGGCTTGGTGTATAATTTAAAAACATTCAAAGACCAACCATGATTACTTGTCACCATGTCTAATATGTTCAGCTCTGCAGTTATGAGCCAAGAATGAGTGGTATGTGCATACCAGAGTACATGGAGAAAAGGGCCTGTGAGTATTCATTCAAATTAAAAACTTGGTTTTAATTCAATGATGTCCACAGAATGTTCCCATTCACTTGCTACAATCACATTTTGTGCATTTGTGCAAGAAATCACCAAGTGCACAGTCTTGCCCTTGGTTTTCATTGCTAGCTAATTTTAAATCTTATATCTGAGAGCATGGTATTATTAATCTTTTTAAGCTTGGTTTGGTTGGTTAGTTGATCTCATGACACTCTGCCAGTTCCATCTTTGATACTTCCCATGCGTGACCAAGTGTCTGCAGATAACACTGTAAAGACAGATCTACATACTGAATTTTCTTCCTGATTTAATGCAATACCCGGTTTGCATTAATACTGTCTCAGGCCTGGAACAGCAAAAATAAACTCCTTTAAAAATAAAGAAATCAGAAAGCAAGAGAGTATGTTTGATCCTATTTTTTTTGCACTGGTTTGATTCAGAAATTATGGTCTTCAGTCAATGACTCTGTCATTCAAACTGAGTGCATGCGCAGGTAGTGTGTACAAATGCTCACATGGCATGAAGTTCAAATTCCTTTACATCTGCATGGCTTTTTTATTGCCTCAGCAGAACCAGGACTTTTCTATTACCATTGGCAAAAAGATAGGTCTGTAGCTGCAGTGGTGGAAGGAATTGCTGAATCTCAGCTGTGGTTTCTAGAATTCGTAAGTCTTAGTAGTATTTCCTGAGTTACAAATACATCTATCAAGGACCAAATGAAGGATGAAAGAAATTTGGTGAGTGATGATATATATGACAAATGATCTCTTTGGGAGAGAAAAAAAAATGCAGTATTAAAGAAAAAAAAGATATAATTTCATAAGGAACTGTGGAGAAATTAATTTTTCAAGGTGTTCATTTAAACTCTGAAAGTTTTTGACATGTGAAGGGCTTAGCAGCTCCATGAAATAGTGTAATCTTTTGGTTATGCTGTTACCATTCATGTCAGTCTATTTATATACCTGCCTAGGGTTAAGATCAAGGGCGTTTTTCAAAAACCTCTTTTAATTCCTGGATTGCAATTCAAGTGAAAATCAGATATGTAAGAACATATTGTGACTTAAAAAGTTTTTGCTTGATGTTAAGAATGCTGTTGGAGGTCTCTTTTCCTTATCTTATGGTCAGTGCTACCCAGTGTGAACTGGATTACTCAGTTCTCACTAAAGACTCTTTGGTAAAGAAGAGTCTTTTTTTTTAAACTTTTGTTCTTATTACTTATGGAATTTCATATGTCACGTTTGATATGTTTCTCCTAATCTCTGATAATGAATCGCAGAGGACAGAGCAATTTAATTCTTTTTTGAAAAATAAATTTGGTGTAATGATGTTCAATGAATGAAGGTGCAGTTGCTGAAAGTCATGGAGTATCACAAGAACTTTATCTGCGATCGTCTTTCATGATGTTCATCAATGAATGAACATTTATAATTCTGTGTCATATGCTAAGAGTGAGGACTGAGGTTTGTGTGGTTGTGTGGCTATGAGGACAAGATCTTCTTGCATGTATAGGCAATAATCATGTGAATGTGTGTGCACAAGCCTCTGGTGATCCCTGCATAATGGTCAACATCTGTCTGCTGACATGTCACCAGCTGATTGCTTTTTTTAGAGGTATATGAAAGCAAATTGTACAGCACTATTCTTTGTTAGAGCAGTTATTTGCACGTCTTCAGGTTAGACGTGGAATACAACCTGGAGTCAGTGCATAAAAAAATCCTTCCATTGGAAAAATCTGGAGGGGATCCCAAATGATGATTGCAAAAACTTTTGGTGAAAATACCGGGCAATTCTTCTCGGCTGTCATCTCAGTTTCTTCAGAGTTAGGAAACTAACTTCATTATGGTTTCCATATGCTGCACATATGGAAGACATTCCAGACCCGGTGGAGGCTTTGTTACAATGTGGAGAAACAGTGGCAAATACAACAGCAGCCTGAGTGAAGGATCCAAACCGTAGTTTTATATTAATTCATGACAGTAGACTCATGATGTCATCCAAACTGGGCAAGGTTACAGGAGACTATGGTGGAAAGCCAAGAGCTGTGTCATGCTTTTAAGATGCAGATGTGCTTAATGCAACCAGCCTGCAACTCAGAAGTGTGTGCTGGCCAAACTGTGCCTCACATGTACCACAGCCAGAGCCCCACTTCATGCCTCTGCCTGTTCAAGAATAATTTGGCATTTGTGAAATGTGGCAATTGAACAGTTTATTTGGCCAGGCTTTTAGCCAAATTCCGATTTCAGTTCAGTTTCTGCAACCTGTGGCTTTGCTGTTGCTGCATGGGTGTAAAGGAGTATAAGACTTATTTCAGTGGGTTCTGCATTTTAAACAATGAATGTGTTGAGAACCCAGGAAAAGTAGTAGCAAATGGAACTATCTGTTTCAGAAAGCAGATGCCAGTCATGTTATAAAGCTGCTGATTTTATTTTATTAGGCTTCCTAATAAAGAATAAGAAATGAAGGAATATTTCTGCCAGTCAAAATGACTCTTCTAGACTTTGTATTTAAATTTCCCTTGTTTGATAACTGAAGGAGAAATGAAGCCGTTCTGTTGTATCTCATGTAAAAGAGCAAGATGGAACAAGATACTCCTATGGGGCAAGATACTTCAGAAGAAGTGTCCAGAAGATGTTTTCTGATTTCTTTATATAGCTACGTGACGTAATTATATATATTGCTGTAGAACATTGATTACAGCAACTTAAAATGTGGTAGTAAGAAGAATCATAACAATTACATGCTCATGGTCCAGTAGGCTTCAGTAACCTTTGTAGCATGGGAATCTTTTACATCTAGAAAACACAGTTCAGCATTTCAGGGTCAGGCAGAGGTGCACCTGCAGATCTTGTGTTCATACTGGATTTCACTGATGCCCTTTTGTGCTTGCTTTCTCTCATCTAGTCATCTTTACAGATTGTAATTTTTTGTTATTTTTTGTTAGCTTAAGTGCAGGTAAGTGTACTTTTTTCAAAGAGATTATGTTATTAGAAATAGCATGGCTTAGAAAGCTTTTAACGATGAAACAAGTCTTTGTGACTTATTTTCTCTGCCTCTGTTACTTCTCATTTCAACAGGGCAATTGAGACAGTATCTTGAGCAAGGATAGAGACATCTTCCCATGTCTCTATTTCAGTGTGAGTAAATTGGAGTATGTAGAATCTGATGCTGACAGGTATCACAGTGAGAATAGGTATGGTTGTTTTGAGGTCAGTATTCTGTTGTGTCAAAGATCTGGGAAAGTGGTGGCATCGAAGTGAAGAATTTTACAGGTAGATGCTCCTTATTTTAGAGCTGTATCCTCTTATTTTCCCAACCTCTGGTTCCTTTTATTGCTTAATTAGGTCCAAATGCTACTTATTTTTCATTCCTTCTGCTCCCCAGGCCTTGAAACATAATGCCACCAACTGGCAATGTGTCTTTCTGTGACCTTTGCACTTCCTGACTGCTGCTGGCTGCTGTTGACTATCTCCAAGTCACAAACAATTGCAACTGTCACATATACTTACATTTGACTTTGTCACTCCCTTCACATGTCTGGTGATCTGCTTGCCACATTTCCTGCTGCCCTAACCAGGTGGAAACTTGCTCACACCAAGGAGAGCAAAGAGAGAGGAAAGCAGATACTGGTCTTGATGTAGCAGCCAGCCTTGTGGTTTTCTCTCTGTACTTACAGTTTTGATGTGTATCTTTCTCTCTTGTTTGTAATTGTGTATGCTAATTCTCTCTCATTCTTTAGGATGGACTCAGTTAAAAAAAGCTTTTCCCTTTTCAATATCATACAATCTAGACTGCCTCCTAGGGACACAGAGAGACTCTTACTTGTTAATTTTTCTACTTGTACATGTAGCTAAAACAGTGACAGTTTCTCTTTTCTCTTCTCATGGCTCTATGATTCACAGAGTGTTGGGAAGGCACTGGTTTTGTGAGGTTTTCTGGGTTCATATTGACCTCTGGGCTGGACCTGTGAGCTTCACCATGCCTTGCCAACTTTGCTGGTCCAAACAAAAATACTAGAACTTGGTGGTTCACTTGGATACATGCATGCTGGATCCCATACCCTGTTGGGGTATCAAATGGTATCATTTGCCCAAGTTATGCTGCTCTTCAGTTGCTCACACTTCAAACAAAACTTGAATACAAGGTCCCTCAGCAAAAGTATGCTAATTGATTGAACCACAATTTCATGCTGTTATTTGGAATTTGCATGAGACTCTAAGATTAGAAAGTGATCTGTTGTTAAACTCAGATTAAAAAAATAGTTTTTCCTCATCAGCAGACTTACTTCCTAACTGGTGTCTGAAGAGGATCTTTGGAGGAAACCATTTCTCAGCTTTTTCTTTAGGATTTTTCTTTTGAAAAGAAGTCTTTCCAGTTACAGTAGCTACTGTTGGCAGGCTCCATTCAGGTGCATTTTTGGGTTTGTGCTATGATATGATGCTAGTCAAAACCTGGAAGACTCAAGTAGCATTTATTATATACTAACACACATGTTAAAAGACATAGTAATTTTAAATATTTGCTTAATTAGCATTTTTCAGTCTAGTCTTCTCAGTGACTATCTTTCTGGAAATAATCTGGTAATCTGGTACAAATAACATTACTTTCTCATGACAAAACTTCCCCTGTGCACAAGGATATTTACATTTTGCAAAGCAGTAATGGAGACTCAAATCTGATTTTCCTTCTTCAAAACTCTTATTGCTCTCTCCTGCTGCTGTGACAGCTTTGGACTGAATCCAAACCACTGACTCTTCTTTCAAATGTGCTGTTAATATGCTATTATGTTAAACAGGCTGATAGAGTAAATTGGAAATGAACATGTGCAAAAGTCATTTAGGTCAAATGAAGTAACATGCTTTCAAAATATTAGCCAAAATTTTAGCATAAAACTTTGATGAGGCTGAGAAATCCTCTACTGAGCAGAAGCATGGAATTAGCCCTTGTGCAGACGATGTTTAGAACCTTATGATACTGTTTAATTCTATGGTTCCCCAGGGGCTACTTATAACCGAATTAAGGGGCATTTTGTGCATGTTCTGGACACTGATTATGGGACCACAGACTGAAGCTGAAGACAGCTCTACAGCCACTAAGTATGCAAGTTGAGACACCCCTTAATTCAATTATATGTACCCTCTGGGATCTCCATAATTATAATAATAAAAAGACATTCTGCAATTCATCCAAGGCCAGAGTTAGAACTAGGATTTGTTTTCATGTGTACCTGTGAAGAAGGTATTTTCTCAGCTTCAGAACATTTAGCATCTCACCTGTGCCTGCTTTTACTGGGATAGTCACAGTCTTGTAGCAGTTCTGCAGACACCCTCTGAAATGCCTGTGGTTGCTGGAATTTTATACTGTGAGTATTCATGAGCTCAGTTCTTCTAGAAAATTGCAGCCAGGCTATAGGCTGTAGGCTGTCAGCCAGTCTATGCCAGCCTGGAGATCCTGGCATGCAATAGCTTGAAATGGCATTCTGATATGCTGAACATCCTTGTCAGACAGTGAATACCACAATGTGCAGGGGATGTAGGGGGAGAATGCTTCTGTCCATATTTGTCTACAACAGATTATGTGCTCTGTGAGAATAAATCAGTATGACTTCGTTGACTTTGGCAGAAATCTGCCAGCATACACAATCTGAAGATTTGGCTCAGCTGATAAATCAGGTTTTTGAAACAAATATGTATGCTTTAGAGCAGTCCTTGGACATAGCAATCTTTTTTTCTGTTCCTTAAATGAAATATCAGATGTTCCTTTAGGTGATTAGCACTATCCCTAGGACCACAGGCACCATAATGCATTTGTAGTGGTTGCATCTATTAGACTATTGTGTAAACCAATGTTTACACTTTCTTTTCTTTGTCAGTGAAGAGCATATATTGGTATAAAACCATGTTGAGTTGATGCTAAATACAAGTAATCCACTTTGCACACTGCAATGTTTATGCAGATTTTACTGGTTTCAAGGCACTGAGTTTGCCCCTTTTCTCATTCAACATTACAATGGCTGCCTTGTTTCCAAATGAAATAGGAATAGAAACTTCCATCGTGAGCTAAAAATTATTTTTCCTTTCTAATACATAGACTGGTCTAACTGAAGTGGAAATTCCCATCCCTCTGTCACTTGTAATGGGGTCTATGTCAAACAAGGGTCTGATCTCAGCTAACAGGGCCAGTCCTACTGGCTTTGGTGTTGGTAAGTTGGACTGGTGCCAGCAGTGTTCTCTCTGTTTCCCATCGACTCATTTTGCTCAGGCAGTGGGCAACGTACAGAGCAGAGAAGGCTTCATCCAAATACATGGATGTGACAATTATATGCATTTTATTAATGGTTGGCACTGGGTGATACAGCGAAGAGCATTTGAGGCATATCTTGATGGGAGACAGTCATATATTTTACTTTTTCAGGTGCAGCTCATTGGTGCTCTTGAACTCTCCTACCCTTAATTACCCATGTGCATTAAGGGTGAAAATGCAAAGAGCTAAGTGGGAAAAAAATGTGAGGGTACAGGAGGGTTTTGGAGATGTGTGTCTGTCCTCTTTGATTGTAGTGTGATCATGCAAACAGCAAGTCACTATCTAACCAAAATAAAAGTGTTAGACATAGGAGCTGTGCTAGAGCCCAAAGTACTTGTTCCATAGAATCTTAGTGCCTAGGAAGCTCTGTAGCTCAGTGGGCTCTGCAGCAAGCAACAGATGTAATAATACAGCAGTAACAAAAAAACAAGCATGCTGCTTACCAGTTTTGGAAGCTTAAAGGAAGTTTTTAAACAACTTTATTTTATCTAGTTCTCCTTAGACTTGTACAACATGTTATCTGCAAGGAGAATAAGCCCTAAAGGTAATGGCTGGAGGAATGATAGACTCTTAGTGCTTTTGGAGTCAGTGGTAGGATGAGTGAGTCTAGATGGGAGAAAAATAGAAATAGACTAAGAAATAAACAGCTTTTAAAGAGTCAGAAAATCTCAAAGTTGCCCGTAAATCAAGAGCAAATTTTAGTTATTTCTAACTAAGAAGTTGTTCTTTTTGCTCTTGAAGTTATTGTGGGCAAGCTTCTGTTTTCTGATTATGATTGACCAGCTAGTATTTTCATCCTGGTCATTGGAACTTACTGTAAACAAGGACTTTCACTGTTGTGTGTGAGATGAACATGCTGGTTGGGAGTCTCCAGAGTTGAGATTCAAGTGCTTAACCACCACATAAACAGATTTTGTTTGTGAAGAAACATCTAGAATTTTCATTAGACATGGTTCCTCAGGACAAATGTGAAGATCTGGTATTTTTCTCCATCCCTCTGGATCAAAATTGTAAAAGTTGCTGCCATTGAGGTGAAACATAATATGAAGGATGGAGCATATCTTCTCATCTACAGTTGTCCATCTTGCATGCAGAGAAATTGAACTGTGCGATACTACTGCTGCAGATCAAGCTTTGTGATCGACCTGGGAAGGTATAGTATAAGAAGTGTCAGTACATGCATTCCTTGGTCTTACACTTTGCCTTAGTCAATTCCTCCTACTTCTACTCATGGACACACTTGCTACTCATGTATTAGGGTTTTCAGTGTCATCTACTACAGCTATTCTTGTCCTTTGAGTAGAAGAAATAAGGATTTTTCTAAAAAAATGTATCTTTGCATGGAAATAAGAACTCTAACCTGGAGAAATGATAACAACAGTATGAAGAGCAGATCCCATCAAAATGCTTTCTGAGTCCTCGGGCAGCTCATGGTTTTCATTAGCATTCAGTCCCGAAATGTACTTCACCCATTAAGAGCTCATTGTGCCATATATTTCCCTTGGCACTCCTCTCTGAGCAAAACAAGGTTGTGAAACTGGAAGCTGATAAATTGTTGTGTAGACTGCAGGCCTTCTCTCAGTAAAACCTACCTGGAAAACATCAGTATGACATCTTCAAGACCAGAGATTTCCTGATTGCTCTTGCTAACCAAAGAAGATCCCTCTTTTTAAAATCCTCTGTCACTTACACTGATCGCTAGCATCCTTCCTCACAGGGAAGAGGCACCTGATCAAATATGCAGCAAATGAAGGTACAGTACATGGTCTTCCAGTAAAATCAAATCAATGCTCATGCCAAGTGATCATCTTATGACAGGAAAACATTTCTTCAAGAGCCTATATATTCGTGAGGACAAAAATAAAATTCAACCCAGCTGTGAAGGTTCTCCAGTAGCAGTGGTGTGTACCATTTCAAAATGAAAGTACAATGGCTTTCTTTGTACAGTTAGAATTTTTTTTGAACTTATGTGTCCTTCCGGGAGGTTCTGCAAGGTCTACTGGAAAGGAATTATCTTGCAATGATATTTCAGTGGATGGTTATCCTGCAGAGTCTGAAGCCAAAGCCTGTAATGCAAATTCAAATATTTTTCTGTTTCAAAGAGGATAGTTTTTGGCTGGCAACTAAAAGAGAAAAGGAAGTTTCTTTCTCATCCTAGCTGTTGCAAAGAGCACAAAATTTTGACCTGTGTATACCTCAAGGATGCTAACAGGTTTGATTTTTCTTGCTCCCCCTTGAGTAAGCATGACTCCACTCTGATTCAGGCTGATTACTTGGCAGTTTGGCAACCAGTCAGACAGGCAGAGATAAGTCACAACTAATAAAATGGGAATTTCTCTGTTGGGACGGCAATCACTTGTGCAGGATTTGTCACAGCAAGGATATTTCTCTCGCTGGGCTATACTAAGGTGAACTAGGTTTCCCCTGGTGTGAAATGAAAGCAGGTTCAGAGACAGTTTCCATAACTCAGCAGATGGGCAATCATCTGCTGAAGCATAGCAACTTGAGAGTAGACCAGCACTTTTAGGCAAAATACATGTGTCAAATGAGATATCTCTCACTGAGGACATTGTATGGGAAGAAATAACCATGGAAAAAAATTTCTGGGAGATGAGAATAGAGAAGACAGGGAAGGAGAGGAGGAAAATCCCCATTATTTTGTTCTACAAAATTCAAAGAACAACCCAGATTTGAAATAATTCAATTTTCAGGATTTTTTTCCTCCTATGGCACAGAAAGACTGTTTGGCCTATCTCTTGATTAAAGGTCATCCATTTCAGCTTTCTTCTCAGTAGAAACCCATAATAACAGTAATGCTACATTCATATAATGATAATAGTATGTTAATCCTTATAATTAACATTGGAAGCAATGTAGATTGAGACATAATTATCTGCATCTCACATAATCACCTAAAATTCATGTTATTTTGATTTTACTGATTGATGGGTCATTTTGGCACCAGTTATAGACATTGTAACACTGTCTCTTGATGGCTACCTAGAAAGCCTCAGATGAGATGCCTCTACCTTGAATGTGGTCCTCATCTGACAGATGCCAATACAGGTTCATTCATGTTATTGCAACTGCCAAGTCATAGCTGACTATCTGCTGGTAGAAAGTGGTTTTTCCTACTTCCCAAAACCAATGAAAAAAATTGCAAAGCGCAGAGAGGGACAGCCAAAATGATCTGTGAGAAACAGATAAACTGTGGGAGAATGTGACAATGGTGCATTTCCTCATTACAAGTTTGATGGATTTTGAGAGAAGGAAAAGCACATGGGCCTAAAATTAAGAGGGGGCTGGGCTCATGTCAGTCTCAGTGGCTCTGTTTACTTTCAGAAGGTGGAACCAAGTAACTCTAAACAAGAATCTGTCCAGGAGAGATCCTAGCCAGGAAAGAACACCATGGAAAAACTCAATTAAAAAAAAAAGTTTCAGAGAAACGTCTTAGATAAATTTTGTTATTACACTGTTTGCAGATCAATGTCAATCTTTCCCTGGTAATTACTGAGGATAACACAAGAAAACTCAAGTTTCTGAAAATAGTTCCCTCAGACTGGAAGCAAGAGGTTCCTGGTGAACCTGAGATGCAACAAATTAAAAATATTTGACAGTGTTTGACTGAGTATGAATGGCCTCAAGTGTGAAAATCTGCAGAGGGTGGGGCTTAGAGTGGCAGGAGATGAAATTAAATGGATTTTGTCCATCCCAATGTATCACACTGGCTACTGTACTACTACTGTACTTATGTCATAGTAGGACATCAGATATTTGCAGGATCTCACATTGTCTTCCTTCACCCCATTTACGTCAAACTGGCTCCCGTCCCTTTCAGGAGTACAATTAATCCTTGAAACTCATTGGAGCAGGAATTATGCAAATTAATTTTCAAGTTGTAGAAGGATTAAGCATTGAGAGGAGTAAATGCAAAGGACTAAATCTTGATCTGGCACACTATGCTTTCTTCTTACCATGTCTCAGAAAACCAGTTGACTCTGACTTGTGATCATGATGCCTCTGTAAAGGATTGTTTTAGATTGATCTAGATCTTCTGTATGACACTAACAGCAGATATTCACAGAACTTGTCCCTTTTGTGGAACTACTTCACATCACAGATTGCTGGCTCTTGCAGAAATTACTTTAATATCTGAGATAGTTTGCAACTGGTTTGAAAGTGATTGTCACAGTGGTGAAGCCAAGCAACTTCTTCTCTCTCACTGAATATTCTGGAGCTGAGGCCATTTCCACTATACTCTCAAAGTTAAAATTACAATAACATTAGAAATTAGTCATGGGCAGTCTCAAAGGCATTTTATTTGTGATGTAAGTGATGTAATCAGTGGATAAAGACATGTTATGTTGCTTCTTTCCTTCTTTGAGTACCCACTGATATTACAACCCATAGACTTAAAAGTATATATGGATATTATTTCTTTTCTTTATCCTTTTTCCTTCCTCTTGGTCTGCCAGTTTCTGTGTTTCTTCATGTCTTTGGACTTTAGAAACAAAACAGCACCTGTTTTATTTGTGGATTCCAAGCCTGTTCACAAATTGCTCTGTTCCTCAGCTTTGGCAGTCAGATGTCATGAATGTGCTGGTTTTTTTACATTGCTGAATCTCACCTGTCACTTTCATCTTCTAACAAGGTTTCCATAACAAGCAATGGAGTGCGGTGGAAGATGAATGCATTACTCAGTTTCACTGTCATTCCTTCACCTAATTGTTCATATCAGGTTGGGGCACTCATTCCAGCTATTGATATGCTCCCTCTCTCTTCAAAATTTTCATTCACCAAACCAGAGCACTTTCTACAACCTTAGAAGAGAAGTTGGAATTTGTACTGATGGTTGGTTATGGAATTTATATGCTTTTAAAACATGTGGTTATGCATCACTCTGCTGCTCCCAATAGTCCTTTTAATTCTCTCATATTCAAATTTCCAAATATTATTATTTGTCATCAAATGACTGAGAGGAGAAGCATGACAAAAGAAAGAAGGATGTCAGAACACCTGCTTACAGACCTGGATAACTTCTTTCTATGCTGATATTGGTCTAAGCAACTAGCATATCAACATTCACTATTTCTTCTTCAGATAAACCAGAAAGGTGACTGCTACTCTGTTCATTTTGGTCTCTGTTCACATGTCTGATCTCTTTTCTAAATTACCACTAATTGTGCTTCTAGGAGAAGGAGCCTGACCTGAAGGTATAGTATCAAGATAAAGTCATAGAATCATAGAATAGTTTGGATTGAAGGGACCTTAAAGATCATCAAGTTCCACCCCCCCCGCCATAGGCAGGGACACCTCCCACTAGATCAGGCTGC